>VOMN01026141.1:0-13785 GCA_014899125.1 Orchestia grillus
CACATCAAATTAACACTTCACTGGTCACATCAAATTAACACTTCACTGATCACATCAAGTTAACACTTCACTGGTCACATCAATTTAACACTTCACTGGTCACATCAAGTTAACACTTCACTGGTCACATCAATTTAACACTTCACTGGTCACGTCAAGTTAACACTTCACTGGTCACATCAAATAGAGGCCGCACCACATGGTGGTGTAATACGTCTTTCAGTGCTCGCACTCCGCTGCAGCTCTTGTGAAGAATTAAGAAGTGAGAGCGTCTCGATTCTTTGGCGAATATAATTTAGACGTAGAAATTTTTTAATTTCTTTTAAATTCATTTCAATATTTAAATATATATATATATCAGATGTCATCACAAAATTTACTATATTAACACGTTGACTCCGATTCTCCACACAGGTAAAATCCCATGCCGACAAATATTTATATTGTGAATTTAAAACTGAAGGATTTGGTTTAAAAAATTTGGTTACTTTATCAATTTTCTTTCTAATCAGAACTAGCTTATTCGATTGATGAACACAAATTTGAAAAAAACTCGAAAATTTGTATCTATACATTATAGTGCTTTGGTTACGTTAGGTTAGATGCTCGCGTGTACCATATATGACCCACTCCGGAGGCAACGTGTTAATATTATAGAGGCGGTAAGGCCACTTTTCACGAATCTATCCTGTAAACACGTGCCACCACATGCCTCCTATGTAAGCCACTCCAGCCACCACACGTCTCCTATGTCAGCCACCCCAGCCACCCACGTCAGCCACAACACGCCATCCACGTCAGCCACAACACGCCATCCACGTCAGCCACTCCAGCCACCACACGCCACCTATGTCCTAAGATGAACAATATCTACACGCGTACACGAACCTCAATTTTAATACCGAAGAACAGATTCCTTATAATAAGCATCTACGGTTCACGGTCATTCCATTCACGCAATAACAAAACCCACACAATGCTCGTACGTCACTCAGTAATTTGCGTCTCGAGAGTTCGTATGCTTTCTGCAGGTCGCTCTGGCGGTTGCCTTCATCGCGCTAACAAAACCGAGGCTGCACACGTCTGAGCTGCATCACAAGTGAATTCCGAACTTCACCATTCACATAACGTACGCAATGCAAGGCCAAACGGTCAGCAAGACCACAAGTGGACTCGCTTCATTAAGAAGCTTGGGCCACGCCACATGAAATTTCCTGGCACTGCCACCATTTCAAAGGCGAGAATTAGGGTCACCATTGAAAACTCGATGGTGTTTTACACGAGTTTCGAGTGTAAAGACTTTGGTAATACCATAGAACTTTACACGAGCTTCAAATGTTAAGACTTTGGTAATATCATAGAACTTTACACGACCTTCAAATGTTAAGACTTTGGTAATATATACCATAGAACTCCCCCACATTACGCGGCATCCGAACATAAGGATTTGTTTAACCTGACGAAATTCCAAGACATATACATTTTCGAATGTAATAACTTGGGTATTCGTTCAAAATTCACCTATATTACCCTATCTTCAAATAAATGGATTTCAGTAACCATCTAACGCCTCTGGTATATATATATATACCACCTTCGAATGTAAAAACTTGAGTTCACGACATAAATTTACCAGTAACCACTGGTAAACACTACCTGGTACACACTACTTTCGAATGCAAAGCCAAATTGCGACATAGCTTACATCATGCACCACCTGGGTCAACGTACGAATACTCATTAACGTAACTGATTATCATTAAGTGTGTGAAGGAACAAAACTCCTTAGTTGGAGTAATGAACTGAAAATTAGCTCGTTAGTTAGTTTAAAGTTCCCTACCCATTGAAATATGATCCGAAGAGACTAAGAAGAAGGAATAATTTAATATGGACTCTAGAAAACGTGAAATCTACGATCAGTTTTATTCCCACACAAGATTCTCCGAGCATAGAAATAGTAAGTTAAGAAGGATGAGGAAGGAAAGATGAAGAAAAATCAGCGTAGTAGTCATGAAAATGAAAACAAGCAAAGAGGGCAAAAGCTGCAAGCCTCGAAGCCTGTATAGCTATAAGCTGAGATGACTTAACGGTGCCCTCACGGCGCGGCTGCCCCCATATCATGCGATTGGCAAACCTAATTAACCTGAACCCTATGGCCCATCTCATGCCCTATGGGGGGGAATGAACTGGCGTTACTGGCTGCAATTTAATGCTCACGCATTAAATTGCGTTAAATTTCGCTTCAAATTTGCATTAGGCCAGAGTCGTGGACTTCATGCATTGACTAACATGGAGCGAAGTTCAACTTAGGTTAGAAGCCATACGTTCTTAAAATAAAATGTTTCTCCAATAGCCTGAATTGAGCATCGCTCTGTGCACATACGACATCGACCAGCTAATATGTACCGCGTGTTGATAATGTTTTTGATACATAAGTTACCGCTTTAAAAGAATCACCTTCACACAACATTTCTAACCTTCAGCGAAAGAGAAAACAGTCAATGTGAAAAAGAGTCGAAGTTCGTGACTTTATTTTACCAGATGTCGAAACCGGAATTTCAAATTCACGAATTGATAGATTCTTTTGAGCGCAAATCTGAGCTTACCTCTAAAGGAAGAAGCGACACGCCTCAGCGAATCGGCGCTCAGGAATCAATCCTGCCTCGAAACTAAATTTAGATTTTGATATTAGGTAGAATACAGCACAGTAGAATAAAATACAACATGGTACTAATAGGTCGGTTTCTTGGATGGTAGTAATAGAGTCCATTTAAATACAATGCAATTGCGACAATGTTCTGTCGCAAATCATGTACGATGTTAATCCTGAAAAGCGATTAAATGATCGAAAAATTTTTAATCGCCCTGTAAGCAGCGCGAAACCTGATTTTCTACACGTATATTTCAATAATAGTGAACCCTACAGCAACAATAAAAAATGGGAATCAGTCTCTTTAAACATACATTTTCAATTGATTTTCGAATATGAAAAAATAACGTCAACAACGATACTTCATTCGTTGAAAAACAGATCAACCGAAATGAAAAATATTGGTAATTACACAATTAAATAAAATCCTCTGACTATTTCCTCTCGCATAGAAATCACGGTCGAGGGTTCATAATTCTGAAGACAAAAAAATAATGAAGCTGTGGCACACAATCATTTTGTGGTCAGACATTCAGACAGCAGCAAAATTTAGGCATCTGACTGATGGTTATGGCACACCTGTGAGAACTTCCGTCATGGGACACCACCGGAACCGATGGTGTACTCCCACAACGTCGTTGATGGCCTATCTCCCTTACGCATCATCACCTTTTGCTCATATTCATCCTCACCTTCCGTCTGTTGTACACCTGATGAAGCTCACACGTCCTTCTAATTTCATCCCTGAGTATCCTATTAAACGAGTATCATCTGGCAATAAGCGACTCACCTCACATATTCTTCCTTCTATTGCTACCATGACCAAACCCTTGCCTAACGCCCTCGCGTGTACGTAACTCACTACCCCCATCCACGTACATGTTAAACAACTATGGCGACATCGCACAGCCTGCCTCAAACCCACACGTACGTCAAGTCACTCATTCACCGTGTTACCCACTCAAATACAAACTCTACTGTTCACCAAAAACTCATTTGCATTTAACAGCTTTCCCCCAATACCAAACATATCCAACACATACCACAACGCTATTCTATCCACTCTGCAACACGCCTTAGCCAAATCCATAAATGCACAAAATACGTCTTTTCTCTTATCATGGGCTCCATGGTGTACTGGTAGCGTGATGACCTCGTAATCGAGAAGACCTGGGTTCGAATTTTGGCTTAGGCGAGGCATTTTCTCGTAACCAGGGGGTACTTCCCTTGGAAAAGGAAGTTTAAATCACACATTCCTCACATCCCTCACCAGGCGAGTAGTTGTAAGGCATCGAAACCCAACGGTAAAACGCGTTGGAATTAATAAAGGTTACTTGAGGTCTTATCACGGACCTGTCGCACTACAAAGACTTGATTTAAACAACCTCTACCTCTTCTAAGCATTGTTTCTCACATTTTACCTACTACAGTAGGCAAACCAATACCTCTCGAATTGCAACTATCATACTTCATTCTACCATTGTATAGAGATACATACAACGCACACATCGATCCAATCGGACGGAACTCTACCCATCTCAAAACAGATAATAAATAACCCTTCTAATCACTCAACGATAACCTCCCCTCCTCGCCTCAAACACTCTGCCTGGCATCCATGCAGACCAATTGCCTTCTGTGATTTCAGAACCTTCAGTGAAATCCTCATCGCTTGGAAAATTTTCTCCTCATTTACGTCGTACAATACAGACATCCTCTTCCCCTAGCCTATTGCCACCACGTGCGTGCGCACGTCTATCGTCCGCAACGTTAAACAATTGTTCAAAATGTTCAACCCACCGCACTCTCATCTCAATACTTTCAAGCAATGTCACTCCATTAATATCTTTCACAGACCATTATCTGTCATCTTCGCTTTTATTCAATCTTCTCACTTCCCCATAAAACCTTTTCTCGTCTCCATTTGCGCCCTTTCCTAATCATTTCCTTCCCCTCCAATATGCCTCTCTTTTAACATTCCTCACTACCCTCTCTACCAACCTCGTCCGCCCCACGCACCTACAAAACGTCTCCCCATCTTCCCGCGGCAACCTCTCCCGATACGCTCTTTTTTCTAGTGTCACTCATCATCCCACCACTCACCTCCTCTTCTTTTTCCTTCAACCGAACGTGACCGCATTGTCCTATACTGTCTCACTAAAGTGTAACCACTATTTCCAATCCATTATTCTTTCCTACATAACTTAAAGTCTTCTTCATCTTCTGTAAGTAAATAGATGCCTTTCTCTCATCATTCAAAACAATCACCGTCAATACTCGTGATAAATCTTCCTCTCTCGCCTCAATCCAGTCCATTTCATGGTTACTTTCACCTTCCCCTGCACTCAGAGGTGGTCCTACACCCCCCGCCCCTACCTCGAAACACACTTATAGCCAATGCACATCCAATCAATCTCTGTTTCACCAGCGCAGGATCCATCAATGTTTTATCCTCCATCCAGCCCCTGTTCACTCCTGCTCCCGTGCACTTCGCTTTCTTCTTCTCAAATCACGTTGTCGTCACGCATAATCCGCTCTACACGCTTTCAATAAATAGACTGGGCGTCAGTCTCATTTCTGCTCGACACACCGTATCTATCCCAACACCTTCAATCACCTTCTTTTCCACTTTCGCATTTCAATCATCTAACACAATCGAATGATCAATAGCGTTTAAACTACATAATTTGTTCATTCAAAGAGAAGCACTGATTAATTATGGTAATAATTCAGCAACTAAAAATGAATGAATTACTTAAGACACTTTCAAAACTCAATTTCATAACTCCTCTTTCTCATTTCTACTTCTCTCGCTATCAGGCCCATGTACAGTTCTCGCAGCCCAGGTTCAGTTTAGCCCACATCAGCCCTGAAGATACCCCCTTCCACTCCATGACACACTCGTGTATCCGTCCAATAACATTGCCACACTTTCTCTGGGTCTACCACTACCCACTTCTTACGCTCTATCTCTCACATTTCCAAATTTTACTTCACACTTTCCTTTCAGTTTGGTTTCAATCAATGCCCCCGCATCTATTCTACGTCTCTCGCACACATCTCCAAATCATTCTGATTTTGCTGTTTTTCGTACCACTTCCGCGCACATTAATTTAAAAGCCGATATACTCGCGATGGGGGTCCGCGGTGCCTCACACCCCCCTCCCCCATCATCTAAGAATTGTTATCCGGGTATCTGTCACAGGAAAAGAAATAAAGTTAGAGAAGGGGTTCCCAGCACCCTCGCTGCGCGCCCTCATGTCGCCTTTCATATTCTTTCTTCAGCCTGGGAAACGAGTCGGCCTCCCAGGCCTGCTACCCCCACTGCACAGGGGAATCGAAACGTGATGTGAGGCCTCGAAATCTTTAAAACCCACTTAGAAATGCTCAATAGATAAATTTGGGCGAAACATTGCAACGTTCCAAACAACGTTCCAAAACGCGAAATGTACAAGTACCAGCTTCGGAACACTGCAGGGTCCGACACGTCCAACAGTGCGATGATCATCACACTCGCAACCGCACTGTCATGGAAGTCGCGTGCTCCAGGTTCTGGTCAAAACTGCCTCGTGCGAGATCGTATCCTTCACATACAGGGCAAAGGATATTGCCGTCGGCTACGAGCAAAGGATGTATTGGGAGAAAGGATCCGTGCTCATTCTCGGCATCCAGGTTGATAAGAGCAACACTACGGAATTTTCGTCAACGCGTCAGATTTTTGACGTAACTTGCGTAGCAAAGCCTACATCGACAATTCTTTGGTCGTAGCCTCTTACGTATTCTCAACAGTTAAGACGCTCTATAACGTAGAGGGTTCCAGTTTGTTTTACAGAAAATGAAATCGGAGGCGAAGAACCACAAGAAAGGTTTAGAATCTGTCTTGGTAGTATATTTTTTAGATCAAATAGCGTAACTGAGAACGCTCCTGATGCATTGGGCATGGATGCATGGATGAGTCACGTCTGTGAGCAGTCTCTTGATACAACGACATCCTCATCTGAAGAAGTGGTCCTCATGCTCTCCAGAAACTCTGAACACAGACGTGCTCCGAATATTAAACAGCATCTCGAAAACGGTTGATTTAAAGAAAACTTTCTTGGTTTAAAAATTCCCTAATATCCAGAGAAACAATCCTAGAATATTCTTCTTTATTAGTCGCGCACGATGACGGCAGCTGTTCGAATGCAGCATCGATTTTGAAACACAGATGTCACACTCCGCACTCTTGATCAAGAGCAAGCGGAGCGTGGCATTTGGGTTTAAAAATCGACATGATTCAAACTCTGCTGAATGCATTTTAGAATACAGAGCACGTTTCGGATCGAGCTGACTGCATCAACTTGCTAACCAGGGACACACGCAACGGGCGCTGCTGGCTTGGTCCAACAACTAACGTAATCAGAAGTTAAGGATCAGCATGCAAGGGATGCCCTCACACTAGCGAGCGAAGAAAGGAAGGCGGGTGCAAGTTTTTCTCTCCAGTGAATCCCTGGAAACCATGAAAGGCAAACTGGAAATAAGCAGCTAGGCAATGTCCCTATGGTTAATTCATGTGACGTTAAATTCACCTTCCAACATCTGGCAGCGATTGGGACTTGTAAAGCATCTGTTACTTCAAGAAGTTTTTTCATTGAAGCACGAGAGTATCAAACGAAACATTGTGAGTTTACTATATGGAACTAATGCAGAGCGTAAAAGCGTCAACGGTTTAGAAAATTAAGAGTTGTACATACATCCCGAAATTCCATCTTGGAAGACAGAGAAATACAGCATAGATGAAACAAGAAGAAAAAAGGATAAAGAACTGTCAAGATTCACATAAAAAACATCAAGAATAAGGTAAATCCATTAACACTTTGAACGCGATTCTCCGTAAAGAATTATTTCATATGGAGAAATATATCCGTTTTGAATTTAAATATGAAAAATTTTATCTTCACACTAACTTTCCTTCTAATCTAAACTAGCATATTCGAGTAATGGACACACATTTCATGGTAACTTAAAAATATGTATTCACATACATCAGCGCTTTCGTTACGTTAAGTTAGACGACCGCGCGTACCATATATGGAGCACATCACCGTTTAAGTGTTTAAAAGTAAAATCAGTGTGAAGTAAATACGACTCGGAAATGCAAAGAGAACAGACTCTTTAGAGCAGGAGCCATCTACGTCAGGTCTACTTGACCCAAAAATAAATAAAGTTTATACCTTAAGAAGTTTACCTTCGTAACTATTAAAAAATTATCTCAATGGTAAGAAAAGCAATACAAATTCGAATCAAGTGGAGTAGAATTGAGAGTTGATTCTTGGATTCATCTGCTTAAAGAGCTCAATCTAGTCGAAAGTATTATGGCATTAGACAACTGTATCTACTGTCAATGATCAGGTTTAACCCTTTAACAACAAAATTAATTTTGCAACGAAGAAGAGCAGTTACCTTTCTGCGAAAACCTGTCTGCAGTCATACGAGTATGTTTATATTGTCAGTACGTCTAGCTAGCATTGTTCGACAAACTGGCTACAGTCGTACGTGCACTTGGAATAAGACAGCGTTTATTTGTGATGAAAAAGCCTTAGAAAACGTTCCTAGCCGCGGCCATTGGTCCTTTTCGGGCGTAGTAAGGGCGATGTTAGGAAGATGAGGGCAGTACGTCACTGAACTTACGCGCTTGAACCAGAAAAATGGTACAACGAGGCCTAATAATGGCTCAAATGGAACGCCCGTCAGATCGGCGTCCTAAGGGAGACCAGCCAAGCAAACGATAACTCCAGCATGGGGAGGAGAGAACATGAATTTCCGTGTACTATTGAAAGGAAATAATAAAAGGGGAAGGTTCATCCTGAAGGTCGCTCATAATTTCACCAAACATCATTCATCTTGAATGAACGCTGGTAGGGAGTTCATATCGATGCTATGTCTATAGGCTGTCGATGCAGGTCGGCATCGACTTCCTTTCAGGGGTTTTTGTGGTATTAATCGATGGCCAATATTGGTCATTTTCAGGAATTTCCATCGCGTATCGGCCAGCCCAAAGGGGAGTATCGGTGTTTGACGTAACTTTTCTATCGGTACGTCTCACATTTCAACCTTTCGAGACCAAGACAATGAGGTCGGTTTGGTGCTAAATGGGCTAAGTCTGGCACATACATTAATAAATTTAAGGAAACAGCAGGAGAAGGGATTTATTTTCAAAACTAGGGTACCTAATCACACTATTTTCAGGTTTTGACAGCGCTCTGCTGGCATTGCAAAATTTTCTGGTACTACGAAATTTTTTCTTCATAGTTCTCCCCGTGGTGGCACACGAACTTCGTGCACCACCTGAGTGCTTCAGTAACTCAGGCCTGGATTTAATGCTCATAAATATCGAGGTTCTACTTTCAACTATTTTCGTATTCACGACAGTTCAAAACTCACTAGAGATGAGCTCTACACAAATCCCTCAATTTTGTATAAAGTTAGTAAAACCGAACATACTAAAATTAAGTGTCCCATCGACATTTGTAAGTGTAAGCCTGTCTTATAACAGGAACACCGTCGACTATTTTGCTTTATAATTATTCAATAGAAGAGTAGCATAAATTATCGGAACCATTGCTGTAGTCCGCCATTTTGTTCGTGCAAGTCGTGATGTATAACATGTACCGCATTGTACAATGCAACCTGTGTGGCATACTCGTACAATTTCATGAATAGTCTCGACTTTAGCTACAGCACTTTCTAAATTTTGTTCAACATGACTGAAATTTCTTCTGCATTGTTTCAGCCTGATGATGTAAAAAAAAGAACCTTTATTATTCCAACACGTTTTACCGTTGGGTTTTAAATGTCTTACAACTACTGGTGCGGTGGGGGATGTGAGGAATGTGTGGTTTAAACTTCCTTTCCCAAGGGAAGTACTCCGTGGTCACGTGAAAAGCCCCACCCACCTGAGCCGAGGCTCGAACCCTTGTCCTTTCGGCTGTGAGGCCATCACGTTCACCACTGCACCATGGAGCCCACCATTCAATGTAAGAACATTGAAACATCGCGTTTTTTTATAATGACCGTTTTACTATATATGAATGGCAGCTTTGTAAGGGTTTTAACACGCGATGAGCCTGAACAATAACCCTGGAATAGTAACCTTAAATCTAAGGGTACGTGAAGGAGAAACTTTTGGTCTTAGTCCACAGAAAAAAAACTGGAAAATGAAACCACGGGGTATGAGATACCCCGAGGTTCCCATTCCAGGGTTGAGCAAAAATTGTGTCGTTTCAGTCCTGAATTGTCAACTTAGTTTGCAAGAGAAAGGAATATTATACAAGCAGTCGTCTGTACTTCATGCGCATGTTTATCCCAGTTTTGAACGAAAGAATAAGAATTAAGACCGAACTATAAAGTCTACCATTCCACCAGCGGAACTCTGGACCCTAGAGAGGGTTAACTAGCGAATGGAAAGCCTGGATGAGTACGGAAATTGCCAAGCCATACATAATATCGTCCATTTTTTGTGCTTACAGACTTGACAGACGAGTGCAACCCTTCATGCAGTTTTCTCATTCAACTCCTTTCAACAATTTTATCACGAGACGAAAAAAACGACGTACTATGATCCACATCCCTGGTCATTTTTACGAAGCATGAAAACAAAGCACGCTAGCCAAACGATTGCTTTCACCCACTACTACCTTGCACGGTCGTTCTCTTGCGAGCAAACTTCGTGACACGAACTGATCACCGACTGTTGGCACCGAGCCACGTCTGACGGTGATCACGGCCGCGACTCGTAAACACGAACAGGAGAAGGATCCAGTTTACCGATTGTGACTCGAGCTTGGCTGTCTGTGCTCAAAGATGACTGCGGAATCTCAAATTCGAATATCCACAGCGATGTGCGCTGCTAGTTGACCCGCTTGTTCTGTCCGTCCGTTGGCCGAATCAACACGAGTCGGGCAGGACGGGGTCAAAACGATGCCCGGAAATCTATGGACTTCAGAAACGGGGCACCGAATTCGCATTGCATGTGCCTAGAATAGTAATTATTCCGTAACAAAATGCAGGGTACTTCTTGGCATCGAAACGAGCAAAACGTTATCTATCAGTAACGCGTTCACACAAACGAATTTCATGACTAAACACACGTACGAGCTCGCTTCAGACGTTACGCTGTACGGAAGCCTATTTCTTGAAGGATCTCGAGACCGTCTAGCACTGAGCTACTGAAATGAAGCAAAGAAGCGACTCCTCAGCGTAAAAATGAGATGTTTTTTCGACTCGGGACTAGTTTTTCTTAGCAATTTGGTGCTGCGCCAAGCGGACACGGCTAGCTTCGTCTGAGCGTGAGTTTTCAGGGTAAAAAACACAACTGCAGAGCGACTCCATGCAAGTAAGTAGCATTTCTACACGTTCACAAAACCTTTCGCCACACTGCATGCGAGATACTCACGACTGCAACATGTCAACTAGTGAATGATTAAGCTACATTAGAAGTTTAAAGCTCACTGTCCACACGAAACTTGATCCAAAGAACACGAACGTTAGTAACTTTTTAGTGCGGACTTTAGAAAACGTGGAATTTATGCACAGGTGCGTTCCCACACAGGATTCCCGGCGTATAAAAACAGCAACTCAAGAAGGAAGAAAAAATAAAGAATAATCAGCGGAGAAAGCATGACAAATGGAAACAAGCAAAGTGGGCACATAAAACGGAAGTCTCTAAAGCCCAGCTAGAGCTGAGGTAACCTAACAGTGTCCCCTGGGGACGCCAGTCCCCATAGCATGGTAGACCGACCTAACCCTACTACCTATCGATCCTATACCCCTTGAGGGGACTTGTGAACGACACCCTCTGCAGACACAACCGACACAGAAACGGTTCCGAGGGCAGAGGCTCGACCAAAACTGGATATCATGTTCAGAAATCTGATACAGAACGAACAATTCCATAATGCGTTCACTGATCTCCTAATGTTACGTAGAGCGCAATACAGAGCGCAACATGTAAAGTACGATCTTAAGGTCTGAGTTACTCTAGTTAGACGTTTTCTCTTGCACTTCTTCTACGCAATCTTTGAGTGCGAGAAATTTCGCTCTCCAGAAGCTTCCACAATATTTTGCTTCAGAACTTAGTAATCTTCGGCTCCGAGCTGTAGGCCGCGTCTACACTATCAAACTCTTCGTCAATCACGAACACACCAAACACAAACTCTTTTGAATCGTGTCCAGACAGTGCTTTCGACCACTTGAAGTTGTGCGAGTGCAGAATATTGACAAACGACACGCTATGATGCTCCTTGAATGCGTGAAGAAAGTTGATGTACAGTATACTAGAGTTTGAATTTCATTTCTTGGCAATTGTTAATCATGTAGATGTTATTTTTTCAAGTAATGATATTTTTATTCGTGTTTGAAAAATCTGAATTCGTAGATCTTATGTTATGACGTCAGGTTGCCAGCTACTATTTATGTAACTACTGCCAGCAACTATTTGTGTTAAATTAACTAATCCCTAATTTAAATAGGCACGTATTGCTTGACAATATTAAGCTTTTATCAAATAAGTGAGTTACCAAATTAATCGTTTCCCATAAAATCAAACACTAATTAGCACAATAAATACATAAACAAGCGAGTGTTCGCTGTTTCTACGGAAGTTGGTGTTCTAAGTTTTCCAACATGTTGGACAACACAAACACACCGAAATCTGACAGCGCGCTAGAAGTGCTCGAGTTCGCAGAGAGTTGAAAACTCGACATTCGCACCAAAGATTGATAACGTGGATGGGGCGTCGAAGGAACGGCGTCGGTCGATTCCACCCGCTCATCGGTGGGTGGAAGTTTGCGGTTCCGTGGACATGCACTGCTTCATTGCAGTGCTGTGGATATCCATTAGGGCCCTGTGGACATCCATTAGGGCCCCGTGGACATCCATTATAGCACTGCGGACATCCATTAGAGCACTGTGGACATCCGTTAGAGCACTGTGGACATCCATTAGAGTACTGTGGACATCCATTAGAGTACTGTGGACATCCGTTAGAGCACTGTGGACATCCATTAGGGCGCTGTGGACATCCATTGGGGCATTGCGGACATCCATTAGGGCCCTGTGGACATCCATTAGGGCCCTGTGGACATCCATTAGGGCACTGCGGACATTCATTGCGGCTCTGTGGACATCCATTGGAGCGATGTGGACATCCATTGAGGCGGCGTGGGGATTATCTCGTACAGCCTCATTAACAGGTGTGAAGTTAAGCAGGAATTAGGCTTCCACGTGCTGCATGCATCAAACTGAAGCCATGTTGACGGAAGGACGCCATTACGAGCGGTGCTCGCACTAACGCCTTCGCTGCTCGTGTCCAGCGAGCGGGACTGCGGTGTGACGAGCGAGTGGGCGACAGTCGTGCCCGCATGGAGCGCTAGATCGATTCCAGCAAACGCTCTTGTCATACAGCGCTAGATCGGTTCCTGGAAACAGCGTTCCGCTCCACAGTCGTCCTCCGCTTATAGTGGTACCAACTACATGTACAGTGAGCATCAAATGGCACGAAAAATATTAGTGTCGTGAGACGCAAATAGAGCGTGTTATAAGACTACGAAGCAAATAGAGCGTGTTATAAGACTATGGAGCAAATAGAGCGTGTTATAAGACTTAAAAACAAATAGAGCGTGTTATAAGACTACGAAGCAAATAGAGCGTGTTATGCGTGTTATAAGACTGAGAAGCAAATAATAATATCTAGCGTTAGTATGCTGGAGCCGATCTGGCGCTCTATGATGAGGACCATTGAATTTGTGCTTGATATTCATCCAACTTGTGTCATGTACGATATGATTTTCTTTACAATGATCTGTTCTCAATACTGGAATGGCGTTCACTTGAGTTAGGAGCAAGTTCACCCAATGCCCGCACTAAAAAGTCAAACACAAATTCCATCGTGCACAAAACAAGTGCGTGCACGGTAAAGACAAATAATACTTTATAATCATTGTTCAAATCTAGAAAAAAGTCGCCCATTTCAACGTCTTTCCTGATTTGAACGAGAATTATGAAACAGGCGCGATGCAGGGGCGCGATGCAGGGGCGCGATGCACGGGCGCGCTGCACGGGTGCGCTGCAGGGGTGCGATGCAGGGGCGCGATGCA
>VOMN01026146.1:0-10657 GCA_014899125.1 Orchestia grillus
CTAGGTTACAGCCCTCCCCCCCCCTCCCTCTCTCACAATATATCTTCATGTGCCCCGCATACCGTCATCAGTCGCTGCAGCTGCCCCCCCGCTCTCCGAGCCTCCCTCGGGCAGCTTACGATGCTTGAGTAGCACCTTGTGACGGAGGGCATAGGGGGACGGTGCCAGTGTCTCATTGGGCTCCAGCGGCTCAGTGACCAGGTCTGAGCCGAACACCTCCCTCAGCAGACGAGCCATCTCACGCTGGTGCGGCAGGGTGCAGTGGTCCTCTATGGACAGGATTATTGGGTACCTGGGCACACGGTAATCAAAAAGGTAGAATCTTGCAGGGAACTGCAGACACAATGTGGTGAAGGAGACTAGTAAAATTACTATACATAAAAAGGACTACACTACAGTACAAGTTTTTTGATGATGCTGTTAATACTGAACGGAAAATATAGAGAAGAAACAAATTGAAGCAATGTGAGTAATAAATTTTGGAAAAATTGTATTTAATGCAAGAAGACAGAAGACAAATAAAAAACAAATTAAACATCAGGGCAGTCACATCAAGGTCCATCCGATTAAACCTGCAGAGTGTTGACAGCTTGCGCAAGCATCACACGATGTGAAGTTCATACTCTTAAATTACATGATTCGTTGACATAATATTCCACATAATTGATGCGATTCACACAATGAAACTCAAATATATCCGACTCAAACACTCATACGAAGCATCAAGCTTTAGGGCTTTGCGTCCTACACACAAAATGGCTGTTTCACTTGGGAAAAATGGCGTTGATCTCCCGTCCACATAAGAGAAATTATAAGCAGATAAGAGACAAAACTGTGCACTTTGTTCTTTTTCAGACTCGGTCATCTCAACCCAAGAAAAAAATAAGTGAGAGAAAGTTATAAGAAAATCTATTTAATCCACAAAAAGACTCAAACCTGAATCCCCAATAATCATAGAATTGAAAGCTTTCAATTTTATTAAGCTCGTCCTTACAACTCCCAGGATATGCCAGGCTCTTCAAAAATTTCCTCAAGAAAAAAAAATACGAGCATTTCACACAGGAGAAAATCGACGATAAAATTTTTCACAGAGCTGATATGAAATGTAAACAACACAAAGCAAAAATACAAATGGCTACAACCAATATAGTCATGAGGTTTCACTACAATAAAAATGAACAGAATTTGAACATAAATTTTCCCAGGCATTATGTCATTCCTCAGCGTACTGTTACTAAATTATTGTTTTTGAAAATCCCGCATTCCACGCTCCATCAACGAACATATGTCTCTTCGTCTCATTTCCCTCTAAGAACGTGCCCTCGGTACAAAAACGCTCAATTGAAAATCTGAAAAGCACGCAAGTTACATCGCTGAATTTGCCAGGAGAATGACTGCTTTAGATAAAAAGTGACTAAACTTCTGAATGTTCCCTACAAAGTTTGTCATTATTATTTCTATTAGTGATAAAGTAGTACTTGCACTTTAGAAGGCCATGTTGAATGATCTGTGTCCAACAAAGGGGATCATTGGTGATCTCTTTTGTTTGCATTCCATTTCAAATTACCGCAGATTAATATGCGCCATTGTTGATGTTATGTACAATTAGCATGTACATGACTTGCTTGGAATTCTCGCTCTATAAAATTCATAATATCTAGGGCTATGAGATGTAACTAACAACTACACCATTTTTTAAAACTGCAATTTCGAACTGATGGAAAGACTTCTGAACCTTATAAGTATTGGTTTCCAGCACAACTGAAAATGTTAGTTTTAGCGAAAGTTCTGTTTTAGATGTCGTGAATTAAGACCATTGTCTCACCAACCCCTCCACCCCTCATACATACCCGCTCGACTAGCAGCACAGAGCAACAAAATTAACCCAAAACCACTTCAAAATAACAGAGGCCTTGGACGTACAAGAAAAACACTCACGGGGACGTGACGAAGGCATTTTCCTTGATGCAAAGCAGCACGTCCTTTAGAAGTATCTTGGTGGTGAAGGCATATCCGTGGAAAATGTAAATCTTGCCGTCCTTCTCTGGCCACGTGTCTAGCTCGATGCAGCGGCACCCTTGCCGCAGCGCCCGAGCGTACGCGTCTACAGAGGACTCCCCTCCAACCTGCTTCCCGACGAGGTACCTTCAAACACACGTAACCGATTTTATTTTAGTTACACCACTTCACACTCAAAATATCGACTTCGAAAATTAAAGTCGGATCCCACTACATAAAGACATTGGAGAAAATCAAAATCGCTGAGACGATATTAATGCAGAAACCAACCAACCAAACACTATACGAGCAGAAATTAAAAAACGAAAACAATACCAATGAAAAACATTTCTTATTATTGTAGTCACTTCATAAAACCGAACGTTTCGGCTCCACCTGAAACCATTTTCTACAGCTGTAAAAAAAGAAAAACATGGAACATTATCACAACAGTTTTGAATATAAGTTACCGAAAATCGACACAAAAGTATGCAAGAATATACGTAAAAAAAACTTATGATACAACTTTGAGGTGACAGGACAATTGCATTTGGTTCAATTTTGCTTCAAGTTGTGAAATGCGCAAAAATAAAAGGGTGTTCTCGGACTGATGAATAAGGAGGACTAGCTAGAGTTGAACCTGCCCTAGGAGAGCCCCGCATTCTATGCTCTATTAACGAACGTGTGCCTCTTTGCCTTATTTCCCTCTAAGAACGTGCTCCCGGTACAAAAACAACGCTCAATTGAAAATCTGAGAAGCACTTAAGTTACCACGCTGAAGTTGAGGCCGGAGACCGGCCTGCCTGCTCGGGGAATACGACGTTGCGAACATTGTTCTAAGATTACGTTGCGAACATCCAATATAATTAGACCCACACGGTGGCGTGGCCGACAATATCTGTAAATGAAGCTAGAGCAGACTTTGGGCGGTAAACGCTCTTAAAACTTAAACAGTGAGCCTAATGTAAATTTAAATACACAGTATACTTAGCATTTCCCGAAAAAAGACGCGTTTCGCTTTGTTTTTGACAGTTTTTGTTTTACATTTTGTTATTTCCTTAAAGCTCCAAACAGTCTTCGCCGTGGCAACTTCTAACATGTTGAATTAGATTAGGTTGGGTTCGGTGTTGTATTAGGTTAAGTCCTTGTATCCTTTTGTAACGATTTTTCGGTAACTTCTATTCAAAATTGTAATAATTTGGTTTTGTATCTTTATTTTCCTTACAGCTGTTGATAACGGCTCCAGTTGTAGTCGATCCATTCAGTTTTATGGAGTGACCACATAACAATAAAAAATGTTATTCAGAAGTATTCTTTTCGCTTCCATTCTAAAAGTTAGGTGATCTAACGAACTGCAACCTAACCTAATACAGCATTACATTTCTAATAACATAGCTTTGCCGACAACATAAAAAAAAAGTGAAGACCAATAGGAGAAATGATTGGATCCTAACCACACGTGGGAAAGACATAACAACCGAAAGTGCCACTTAGACAATACTGATGACTAACAAGTGCGACTTACGTGTTGTGTGACGACGCAATGAAATAGTGCGAAAGAGGCCTGGTCATGTCCTGAAGAGGATTCCGTTGGAAAATTTCATTTTCCCGGGAGAAGAGGTATTGTAGAAACTGAGAAAAATGAAAAGAAAATTAACAGTTTCTACGTCTATCGAGTATGATCTTCCTTAAAGTTCCTCCCCCTCTTCAGTGAGAGGTAACAAGTCTCAGTGGTGTTCAGATTTACACAATAATCACACTCAAATAAAAATTGACACCAATGGCAGTTTTTACACCCAGTTTCACTTATAGAAATTGAATTTTTTTAATTTATGCAAAAAACTGTACTTACCCAGAAAATATTTCACACAGAATCATCAAAACCGATGGAAATAAATGGAAAAACATGAAAACAATTATTTCCAATCTCGTAAAATTATAACTTTTACAAATGCAGCAGTCATCCTTCTTTCAAAATGTTCAAGACCTAAAAGTTAAGAGTAAGAAACATTCTCTTCTTTCTGCATCCGCTCTGTGAGTCCCATCTGAAAATGAACTAAACGGATTTCAACTCGGGATGAACACACACCTCGTCGGGTTGGAAGTAGGGCTGGGCGAGATCCCTTTCTCTGTCGTCGACTGCAATCCTGATAATATCTGCTGCCTCAGCGGGGTCCTGCCCTTGCTCTTCCCGCAAGAAAGTCCGGAACTGCTCCAGCGAACACTTGTTGCCAGCCCGGCAGTAACGCGATAGCTTGCTCTTCTCCACAAGCGCCCGCTGTACAAACATGAGCACGAATGAACGTACAATATCAGTTGTACTAGCACGAACATGCTAATGAATCATTTTCATGTGCACATGTGTATTTTTAGCTCTGGATCCTATAGCTCTTTCTAAATACGAGCTATGAAAACACATGCATAAATGAACACACGCATTTTAATAACCTCATTTGCCAAAATAAGCAACGTCAAAGCAGCCCCACAGGGATAGTTAACTGTTGCAGACAGTACCTTACTTATTACTCCTACTGAAACACTATTATTTCGCAAACCACTTAACAGATGTCGACTAAAACCGACCTGTTCCTCCCAGATGAAGAGCTTGATGAGATCACAGAACTGGTCAAAGTTGATGAGATCACGAACAGACGGGTCCACGGACAGCATGAGTTGCCTGAGCCTGGTGTCGCTCTCCTTGTGGTGCAGGCGTGCGACGAGCTGCCGCACCTCACGCAGCCCCACCCTGGGTGACGGCATGGCCAACGTTCTCTTATAACATGATCTTTCTACATCTTATAACATGATCTTTCATGTTATGTAATTCCATGTGTTAGACCCAATCTCGCACAATTATTACCTCCTGCAATAATATTTCAGTTATTAGTTATGAATACTACATTACCCGAACAGCCTCACTTTGGACCGATCGAAAGAGAAGGGATCACTCAGTATAGACTACACAGAATGGAGAATTTGTATACAAGATGATTTCCACTGCAGGATCTCCGGCGCATAGAAACAGCAAGTTGAAAATGAAGAGTGAAAAAAGACAAAAAACAAATAGCCAAGAAAGAGTGACAGAAGCAAAGTGGGCATGAACGATAAGAGTCTCCAGGTCTGTCTATTGCCAAGGTAACATAACAGTGCCTCCCTGGGTATGCCAGTCCCCATAGCATATGATGGACAACCTATTGCCTAGCCTATGTACCCTGAGAGATGATATGAATCCTATCTACGACATGGCCACACATCTGTGTAGTTGGATCAGGTGAACGTTAATTGAGTCAGCTGAACAACAATGGATCCTATGTAATTCATGGTCACACATCAATATACAGGGAGTCTCAAAAAAGTTAAGCCAATTTCAAAGAACTATTGGAATAACTAACAAAAGCTATTGAAGTTTCAGTCCCTCATCAGTAGTGGGTGCAAATCAGTGTAATTGCCTCCAGTGTTGTAGTTAATTCATAGGATAAGCAAAGTTTGTGATAAACTAAACCTACAATAACAATAAAAATATAGTAGCCAGCATAAATAAAATTCCTGAAACAAGCAGAAATATTCGCAAGATGCTGTGTGTGGAAAATGCTCTATATGTATAAATGCAAACATAGGATACATGCTAGAAATACTTTTCCTATTAACAAGTTTTAACATTATTAACAAGGCACGTTATATCAAAATATTAGTCATAATTACTCACTTAGACTGCTGGTTCTGCACAGCATAAAATTCAGTCCGCAGGAGTTTCTCCATCCTTGTGTTGTGGCCAGCACCCTTGGCCTCTTGTACTAGAAACTGGACTCCAACCAGCCAGTCTTGGCACTCAGGCTCTGATAAAGCTACAAAAAAAAAATGGGCTGCAATAAAAAAATTATTGATCCATAAAGCAGCAGTGGAAAACAATATCACAGCAAAAAACACAGCTTTTCCAAGTCTAATGCAATAAACTATGGTTGTATTGTGCTTAGATGAAACTAAGTTGAGCAAAACCCATGAAACTACTTTACTATTTACACTTAAATTTGCACTAGTCATTGCCTCCAACAAGAAATATTTAAACAAGCATTACATCTTACCAGCAACCGAAAGTGTTTTGAGCTTAAATTCCGTTGTGTAATATAGCACAAAACATTTGCTAAAGTCATGACGGTTGCTTTCATCAGGCCATTTCTCAAAGTCCTTGGAGTTCTTGCCACGCTTGATGTCCTTCACCTCCAATAAGGATGCTGAAAAACAACAATATCTCATTTTCTACACAGTTGATAGATAAATGTGTAAGGTACCACTACAGAAGGTGATATCTGAGGTTTCCTACAATGTAGCATGTCAAAAGTTCACAGATATGAGACAATGTTGAAATGGATATGCAAGATAAGTTTTACCACCTCGAAATACTGAAGAATGTTTTCTAGCATAAAATTGAGAGAGAAGAGAACTCTAAAAATATTTTAATTTGAATATTTCAAGCTCTAAGCTCATTGTCAACAAAGAATCCAAAATGAACATTAGAAAATATTTGATAATAAAGACTTGGAATATAAAGTGTGAAAGTCCAACAAAAGAAATTACAACAATAAATGAGAAAAATAATACTACAGGAATTAAAACTTGGGCAGAGCTTAGCAGTTAACTATTTTCAGATGTTATGCACTTTGCATTTTATTTGATCTAAAGTGAATTTGATATTTGGATGCAACCATTCCATGTAATGGCTGAATAAATACTCATGTGATTCATAGCTAAAAAGAACAAAAGTAAAAGAACAGTGTGAACTGCAAAACATGCAGGCTCCACCCTCCAAGCACTTTTTTTGAGGGTTGCTGAACATGCTGGTCCGTCACTGAATGTGTCATTTTCTTGATTCTTATTTATTGTTGTAATTCTTTTTATCGTTTTTGTGTTTCATCCATTATATTCCAAGTCATTATTATTGAATATTTACATATGTTCATTTTCATATTTTTTGTTGACAATGAGCTTACAGCCCACTGTGTTCATATTAAAATATATTTCAGATTTCTCTTCTCACTTGCCCTTATGATCAATTTGCTACACAAGCAAATGTTGCCAATGTTTTCTGTGAGTCTCAGCAGTGGTATTATTGCAAAGTAATCCAAATTTGAAGCACAGATGAAGATATCAAATATATTTAAGATGAATTATTGAACAGCCTCAGGATCAAGGAGCAAATTTCAAGTTATATTTTCAAAAAATATATGACTAATGTATAAAAAAACTTCAAACAACAATAAAATACTGTTAAATAGTGATAGGATAACAGTTTTCAGAACATAAACCCTTATGTAATTTAATTTAATAGAATTAATATGTAATTATATCAACAAAAAGAAGATATTTCAATTAGTTATCAAGAATAAAATTTCATTTCTGAAATACAGGGGCTACAAAAACATCAGCATTCGGCTTCCATAATATAAGTAAAATGCCATTTTTCAAATAAATTACAGTCCCAAGTTAGATTAGATTTTAGTTAGTTTAAAGCTTCCTTCTTGTATGAAATGTGATCCAATGAGAGCAAAAATAAGAAACAACTTAGTTTGGACTTAAGAAAATGTGGAATCTATGCACAGATGTGCTCCCACACATGACTTCCTGCACATAGGAAAAAGCATTTTAATGAAGAAGTGGAAAATAATAAAAAATAATTAATGAAGCCATGAAAATGGAAAAAAAAGTGGAAAAAAGAAAATCCCAATGGTATAGCTTAAAAGCTGAGACGGGCAATTTAACAGTGTCCCTCTGAGTATGCCAGCCCTCATTATTGCCCTGAGAATCCTGGAAGACTTAAAATATCAGTTCTGCAGCAAATTCTATGAAGTTTTAAATCATGAAATATTACTAGCACAATAATAAATTACAACCCTACCAAGAATGTTGACTGTCTGTTTGGTTGTCCACATGATGTGGCCCGTTTCTCGCCGCACCGACAGGTTCCCACATTCGGGACGTGACCGCATAAACCTGGACAATAATTAAATCTTAAATTTTAATTAAAGCAACAGTATAAAATAGTATAAAATTCTACATGGTACAAAACATAAAGAAACTATGAAAAATATCAATTGAGCCATCATGAAATTCGCACCAATACAATAAAATGAAGGATCAGCTCAAGGGCTATTTTTGAAAGTATACTTCTAACAAGCTTAAAACCACTGATACACAAATATTTTAAAGAGACCAATAATTTGTAAGCCCTAAACTACAGAACACAAGGCTTCAATAATATATGACTCAATATAATGGTGCACCTATTAGAACCCTGTTAGGCTATCAGAGTAATAGAAATTTCATACATATTCACTGATTGAACAGCTAGTCCACACTTTCAGAAAATTTACACTGACTAATGTAGTTTTAAGACTAATAGTACCTAGAAAAAAGTAATAAAATTTGAAGATGTAACATATTAGGCTTAGTAAAATTTAAAGTGATTAGTAGGGTTTTCCTGTAACACAAAGGTAATCATTAATTTTAAGACTCAGAATACACTATTCAGCACATGACTAGGAGGTACAGAAATACATCTCAGTTTTTCAGATACATAAATTAGTCGGCAATGTGTTGAACAACTTTAAGCAGAGTGACACATTAATCACCCACATAGAATCAATTTTAATACATTAAATACCCCAAGTATAAAAGGTATCAACTTCAAAGTATTTTGGTACTAAATAAATATCAACGTAGATAATGAAACATTTCTTACCTGCAAACTGCAGTGCCTCTCTCCAGCCTTGTTGCTTCTTCAATCCTGTTGAAGCTTTGATGGGGCATGGTGAACATGGTGCTGTTGCTCATTTGGCAAAAACATAAAAATATTGACACAGATGTCAAGTGTCAAAAGTTACAGTAAATATTTCATAAATTTAATTAAGAATTTTATCTATTTCTATACATGGAAGATAAGAGTGGCTGATAAAAGAAGTTCACAAAATTAGGAAGCCCAAAACCTATCAACACTTGGGCTAATATACAAAATGTAATCAAATTACTACCAAATTGTAGTATATTATTGTGCAGGGAAGATAACACAAAAAGTCTAAGACATTTGCTGAAGAATGGACAATACTTGGATGGTTCACCCTGTAATTTAATTCATTATATACATACAAGTATGTTATATGTCTATGTGTGTATGCTCATAGAGCCTCCAGTGATCTCTGTATTTCCTTTTCGACCTTAGCACCCTTGCAACTTTTTCCATCAGTACATTAGAAGGGTAGATCTCATAATTATTTAGGCAGCTACTGTAATCATTCACTGAAATTTAACAATATGCAGTGTTTCATTCTACCATTCAGTGGGCTCACCATGATGAACTTTCTAGAATGAGAAGAGACTAATAAGTCTAACAAAAATTTTAGGCTACAATATGAGTTCAAAGTTTTCAGTAATGTAGTGCAGCAACCCTGTAATTTGAACCATTTCAAATCCAAATACATATGCATCCAAATTATTCTCCTCCAAGCCAAATGTAACCTTGCAAACAAATGCTGGCTACTGATGCTAGTCTGCCTCTCAGCCTAATGCCCGCCAGTCTCACTGACACGTCTCAAAATACAAACAAATACATTTCTAATCGACGAGCAAAAAAAACATAACCAGTATACCCTACGGTGCCAGCCGCCAGTAAACTGCACAGAAGCAACTGAGATCTTCACATCACAAAAACTCTTTCAACCGCTCATAAATAAAACAGAGAGGATTCATTGCGACCTATAATTTACAATGCATTATTTCATTTGCTAGGACAAGGAACAAAAGCGGCGAAGGAGTCACATTGACCGAGTGATCAAAGCTGCACAACTCTACGTGCATAGGTCGCGTCACTGGTGTAAGTGATAAGACGCATTCCGGCATACCTCAAGACGCTCGACTGATCATCAGTCGACGGATTTCCGGCTCGATAGTGACGAGAAAATGATGCAATTTGACCCAGCGCTTCATACAACATAACTTCTGAGAAAAAACTCTAGTGTCAAGTGTTAGAGAATTTGACAAAATGAGAAAGACAAATTTGTACAACGAGGGAAATCTAGCTCACCACTATAGCGACCTTTTCTCGTTTCCAATTTTCCAAATCCTTCTTCCACATGCCTGCGCGTGAGCGTAATGGGCTCCATGGGCTAGTCATGGGCACCATGGGCTAGTTATGGGCACCATGGACTAGTGGTAGCGTGATGGTTTCATAACTGAGAGGACTCGGGCTCGAACCTCGGCTCAGGGAGGCATTTTCACGTTACCAGGGAGTACCTCTCTTGGAAAAGGAAGCTTAAACCACACATTCCTTACATCCCTCACCACGCCAGTAGTTGTAAAACATTGAAAAGCCAACGGTAAAATGCGTGGGTAGTAATAGAGGTTCTTTTTAGGCTTTGTCGTAGCTGCAACTGTCTTCGAAGATGAAAGAAGCTCTAAAATGAATCGACATTCGGTCTAGAGCAACGAGTAACTCAATGCCGTCAGAAAGGAAGCAAATATGGACAGGAGAAAAGCTTTCCTCTTCACTTTACAAAGCCTGATCAGACATGTTAGTATCGAGAAGATTTCTTGACACTGAAGCAGATACGGTTGCACTTGACATCCGTGTGTTGTGTGCTACTTGGTTGTTGGATATTTCGTTGAATTT
>VOMN01026153.1:0-12813 GCA_014899125.1 Orchestia grillus
TACATATACATATATATATATATACATATAATCCAGGGGTGATTCAGCTACGAGTCATAGCTGTGCGCGTCGGAGAGTTTTTTCAACACAAAATTCAAGGACGGCCACCGGCGAATCGTACGCAGATCGCCGGCGAAGTGGGGCATAGAGGGACGATCATGGACGTGCAAGACCGAGCATGGACGTGACATAAACGAGTGACGCAGATGGCCGTGACGTATTAGCACATAATTTCGGTCGAAAAGTGGACATTTCGTCGGTGATTCACCGATGATTCGCCGGCAATACGTCTTTGAGTTCGCGCTTGATCGCTCTTAATTCACCGGCGATACGACCTTGATTTTTAATAGGGTTACAAACGGGATGGGGGTTCCAGTAACTTGAACATCAGCATGACCCTGCTAATTTTTAAAACTCTCGAGTAGAGTAAAAACGTCACACTTTTGTTGAAGATGTGAACGGAATTGGTACGATGAGGACGTAAATATCAAGGAAAATTCCTGTTAAATTTTGTACACATTAGTAAAAAGATGTTTTTTTTCCTCAAATATAACTTGTTTTATTTCTTGAGCGCTAGCTGGAGTGAGGCTGTTGCAGCATATCATTGAAACTTCTGACATCATCAATGGAACTATAAATTCAATTTGAAAAATTCTAGTATGCCAAAATGCGAATCTCAATTGATGAAAATATAGACCCACAGTTTTCTACCTTCGAGTTAATGTTTCTTTTACATGTAGGTGTATGTAAGTAAATTGATAATGTCGGCGTAATGTAACTTAACAAGTTATCCAAACACAAGTACCCAAACATCTGTAAATGAACGAGACGTAAAATATACAACTCACAACATCACATAATGATACAAAATTTATTATTCAAATTGGTTACACTTAATTTAGAAGAATATAGTCAGAAGATCCGACCCATTTTGAACGTCAGTTTTCATAATTTCTGCTGCACACACGTACATACACGTTCACACACACTATACATCCAAAGTGAAAATTTTTATTACATCGAATGCAACTATCATACTTTCCACATTTCTTTCTGGCTACATCATACCGTCCAAAAATAAATTCAAATTTCATTTCAATGATTTGCTGTAAATGTCAATGCAACTCTCTGCGAACTAAGAAGTGACTCCCGACTTCTAGTGGTGCAAGCCAATAATATCGCCTTGGTGAGAATTGCACACAGTATGGAAAGTCATTACCTATCCTGCCAATAAATTCATCTCAAACTCCATACAATATTTTTCTATTATTTTTGCTTTCAATTTTGAAATCTACAGTCAAGAAAGTAAGACCAAAAATCACCGTAACAAATTTAATGGATTGAGAGCGAGAGCCACGGCGATGAAATTCTCAGGCGACGTTCTGGAATTTAATGAAATTTTCTATTTGGGGCACGGATTGAGATTTATTGATGAGTTTCCTTCTTTTCTGAATAATGAAACTTTAAATTACGAAGAGAAGTGGTTTTTACAGACCATTTTAGAGTCACTTCATCGAGAAGATTGAAGAAAAAGATAGGAACCACGATTCACATCTTGTAGAAGTACGCATATATATAGACTATGGATGATATTTTTACCATTTCACTCCATTACCTAACGGCCGCTGTTATGAAATGGGTGAAAAATGTGTACATTTTGTTTATATTGATGTAGTATTAAAAATCGATTTGAAACAGTCAGTTCATTAATAACCACAATATGCCGCCTTGTTAATTGTACAAAATAAGATGAAAAACTTGCAAGTTTTTCTTACGCTGTAGAGATGTTTAACCTAAATAACTATAACGCTGAAAAAAATAAATAAGACTAAATTTATGAGACATAGAGAGGCGACAAAGTAGTTCAGCATACTCGCAATAATTTGTCAATATCATTACAACGATAATGACTATTCATTTCTTCTGCGCAAAGTCTCTCAAGGGGTTTGTTGTAAAAAATTAAGTGATAACAGTCACGTTGTTGACGGATTAGACCAAAAATTTCCATCAGTGAATCTAATATTTTTTCTTCAGGTGCGAATTTTGTCAGTTTGGAATTTCATTCGTATGATTACTTTTCATACTTCGGTGATGTTAATGGATTGGACCGATAGCTCACAATAGAATGAAATATTTTATTTCCAGGTGAGAATTTGCCACTGACGATAACATACGTAGATGTACTTGATTTGTAATTCAATTTTATTATTCCTTTACGGACGCGTAAATTTTCATCATCGACTGTATCATATACGTAATACATGACAAAGACGCTTTCTTTTAACCTGCTTATAATTGACTAATATTGATATATCTTTAAATTAACATCTTCGGTTTGCTCGAGTCCTAGCAACTTCTCCTTACCAAGAAAATGAACTTCACATAGATGGAGTGTTCCTTATGGACAAAGAATGTTTGGTTTCTATTTTCCTCCATCTAATCGACTATCGTTGCATCAGTGCCATAATGTTATAAGTGTGCTAGCTCTCAGACCCTTGCCTAGTTTTTGAGTAAATCCAATTTCTTGTTGAGAATGTTGGTTTCACTGATGTCTTTATTTACGTTTTCTCTATTTGAAAATACGCTAATGTTAATGGTACTTCATACTTTCTAAATCAATCATTTGTGCATTTTCAATGGGTCTGATTTGTCATAAACAGGATGCGAGTAAAATATAGCTAATGTTTTTAAGTATTTCGGCTCATTCCTAGGGAATATGATCCAACAGAATTTAATAATTTCTGCTTACACGATGGATTAAATACCTGTAATTAATTTTTTTCTAGTAAAATATAAATATTTCACCAGTGATATTTCCTTGATATTCCATTGCAAAAGAAAATCACATCATGTCCAGTTTTATAAATTTAAGTACTGCATTGTATGATATAAAAGTCTGTATCTCGACAAAGCGAGGTTTCGATCTGTGAAGTCTCATTTCCCGTACTGACCGAGAAACACATGGACAGTTATTTGTCTACGCGGATATTGCAATGGTAGTCCTACACCCAAGTTATAACTGTAGGAAATTTTGAAGACTGCTGAACGGGTGAAAACAGATTTTCTGACGCAAAGCCGGATGTATAATTTTATCTTACTCGTTATTACACAGTTGCCGAAAATGACATATTTTTCATAAAATACAGCATGTGATAGGCTTTGCAAAGACTAGCTAATTCTTATTGATAAGAACCTCATACATACGCTCATTTAAAATATGATGCGTTTCAAAGATATAAATGTCAATGAATACTGAAATGATCGTTCAAATTTATGCACCCTAGATGCATAAATACTTTATTTTTACTAATACTCATAAAAATGATTTTTTTCGCTCTGGAACACAATTGTGCATTGATAAAGTTAAAAACACATGAAATTCAGCCAATGAAACTGCTATTTAAAAAAATATAATCTGCAACATCTCGTAAAGAAACAAGCTGTTGCTAGTATGGACTTGAATGAGGATATTTTTAGGCATCCAATAAAACAGTGTTACACACTCGCTTTGGAATTTTCTGCGATCCTAAATACGCATATTCATAACCTCATTTTGTTCATAAATAGACATCGAAGAGTGAGCAAGTGATGTATAGATTTTAACTTCTTAGTAAGACATCTCTTCTTTAAACAATTATATAGGGTGTCCATAAAGTCTACCATTTCTAAACTTTATTGCAAATGTAATTAATAGGATCTTTTATCTGGATTTGTTCTATTGCAGTAAGGGTTTATTTAATTTTTTATTTCATTTAATACACTTCTACATGGGTACCATGACTTGCGCGAATCCCATCCAGACGGTACCCGATTTCACGCCATGTTCGCTGTAGCATAGCCTCGTCAATTCTGGTAATGGCATCAGTAATTCCTTGCTCTAGATCAGTAATGTCCCTTTGTTCGATTTGGGACATTACGATACAGTTCTGTAGTTTTGCTGAGTTTGCCTATCCTATTTGGTTTCAGTAAGCCATGAGACACATTGCGCCTTCTCTTGAGGGCTAGCCCTTTTTTAAGGGTTCATTCAACCGCACCTCTTTCACAAACAGGATCCCTGAAACACACAATTACAAAAAGTGACTAAAAACGTGAATAAACTCTGGATACAATACAACAAATCTGAATAAAATATATGATCAAATACAATGTAATAAATATTTTAAATGGGAAGATACTTCAAGGATACCCTGTAAATGGATACCCTGTAAATTCTACAGCAAGAGGGTAAGCTCAGTGCAGCGTCTCATGTCTACAAAAACCTTTTGACAAGACCAGTATTCCGAGTTTCTTCTAGTAGCGATGAAGGCGGGGATGTCCCTGGCGCACCCTCACAAAGTTGCCTTTTTTTACATCAGGTAATGTTTATGTTCATGTATTCTGTTACAATGTTGTTTGGAGAGTTTGGAACCCTGTACCGTGAACAATTTTGTGAGTTCTTTTTCTTTATTTTTTCTCGTTTTACGTAATGAATTGTCGAGTTCAATAACGAAACAGGAACTAGTACGCAGTCAATAGACCGAAATGCTCGTGTGGCACCTGACATCATGCCGTCAAAAGACCAAATCTTCCTAAATTGTTCGTTCAAGTGTAAATGCGCTGATCAAATTTATATGAATTGAATTATACGTGCATGTGTGCGAGTGAAATACATACTGAATTATAAGTACAAGCGAAAATGCTTTGTATTCTAGGAAAAAGTGATTGTAAAAATCATTAGCATCGGTCCATATTCCTGTGTTAAAAATCTGCATGAAAAATGGTTTCGAATTAATTTACACCTTTGGACATTTTTTTCTGAAAAATAAGCGCTAAATATAGCTAGGTCATAGTCAGAGCTAAAAATCCTGATCAAGGGATTTTTTGGTTCAGCGGATTAGTAAACATATCCAAGCGTAATAAGAACTCCGTTTACCCCTTAGTCGCATGCTATACTGAGCAGAAAGTTCAGCAGAAAAATGAGTGTAGTTTTTCATTGTAAGAAGTTGAATTATATAAACAGCTAATTTTTCTCTGATATAGGTTTGAAATGGAGTTTTGAAAGTTGATATGTGAGGATGTTGATATTGTACGTAAACTAATGCTGGCTTATCCTTGTGTTCTTTCCCAAAAAATACTGGATGGTACCTAGGATGTAATGAAATGAAAAAGAATTGGAAATAAAGTGGTGTACACTTCGAACAATGTAGCCAGTATAAGCAAGTTTATACGGTGAATTGGATAATATTCAACATCAGAAAGGACAAATGGCACGGAACACTACTGAGGTATCCAGCATGCAAAAAATTATCCTGAGCTTTTGAGGGTCAGACGGATGACTGAGGAAAAAGTTACTTTTTCACATTCTGCGATACCGTTACAATTCAAAGAAGCATTGCGAAGGACCTGCAGATAAAAAATAGCATACCTGCAGTAGTTACGTACGTTAACCTACCTGGAATAGAAAAAAAGGACCAAGTACTCACAAAATATAACAACGAGTGGGAATACGTACAGCTAGGAGCGAAAATGAACATCCTTTAGTGCAGTCGTCAAAAGGCTGCAACAAATGTCAAATCAGGCATAAATATTCCCCCGCATTGAGGTGATATTGCAATCAAATATCGGGATTTTGGTTCTCCCTACTTCAGCGTTATATTGTTGTGTAACGTACGTGCCAGTTTTATATCAGAAATATTAAATATAGCGCAGGGCACTGACAACTGACAAACACGTGTACTATCAGTAATATGTTTTGCAAATGAAGGGCAGACTTATGAGCAATCATTGATATGGTTAGCGCAACTAGCAAAAACGTTATATGGGTTGTTCCCTATTGATTATACTGGTCTGCGCTTCGAATGTATTATTCAAAGGTTAAAAGTGTTCCAACTGAACTAAGATCTTTTTTGCTTATCGTTGAAAACTATTCCCTGTTTTTGGTCATTGGTTTGGACTTAGTTTTTTGGACTTATTCAATCATATTTCAGCAAGGTTTTTCCAAAAGCATAACCACTCAAACATATATAACATTCATTTTTTGCTTCAGTTGTCGAAGGTCACCTCTAATAAGTAGTTTTTATTCATATTTAAGTTTTTATTACAACGGATCGGAATTTTAAGAACTATCCTGGTGGGTTCTATTACATAAATATGCAAGACATGAGGAGCTTCCAAGCTGTCAAAGAAAATCCCGGGACTTATAAAAGATATCAAGATTACTTGGAGTTAAGCTAAGGGACCCTGCAGGATAAACCATTCACTCGCCATATTCACCCCAAAACTTCCGAGATTACTTTAGAATAGAGGAATAAAAGAGAGGGAAGAGCTTATCATTTGGTGTCCCAACGGTGTAGTTGAAAGGGGAAGCTCACGTTTCCAACTGATGCTACTGATTGACGAATTTAAGAAGTGGTAACCGCAAGAACAGCATCCTCTTCACGGCCTTGAGTTGAACAAAAGAGTTCTAATTACGAGTTACGAGTGTTAGCAAACGTTTCTGTCAGCGGCAGAATTCAAAACGAGAAGCCAATGGCAGTACATTCATTAACTCCTTAACGAATTATCCCGAGAAGGCCAGTGGTACATTCACACTGTCTGTGTAGCCAACAGTGACCGTGCGACTACAACAACCACTGGCCGCGAGATATCTCGAGAAACATAGTTCGTTTTAAGAGATTAAAACGGAGAACTTTGAGATGAATAATGAGATTGTTTGGACCAGACTGTAGAAAACGAGACGAAGTTGAATCTGGGTATAATAAACTAATTGTGATAGTGTTATTTTCAAATTGTCCTGAGCTCATCAGTCTTGCTCATTGCAGAGAAGCAAATTTCCGAGGTTAATCAACTATTTGAACGTATCAGCACTGGAGCGACACAAATCCTAAAGCGCTTATGCATTTCAGCGTTCATCTATGAATTTATGAACATCCGGTTCTATTTCCGACCCGCAACATAGTCCTGTGAGGTTCGGAAGCGTGACTTGGAGGTAAATTGATGAGCTATTCCATAGCTTGAAATATTATTTAAATATCACTGGAGGTTATATCGTAATTCTTAAATGGAATGCAGAATATTGGTCTATATTTTAGGTACCCAGAATAACTAGGATGCGACAGCGGAATTCGGAGGTGAATGAGTCAGTCGGACGAAAGTTTTAACGGAGCTCCTTTTGTTACTGCTCAGGGGAACATTGGATCACTCGACAACACACAAGGTGATTTCAAGTGACGTTTTCCGAGCCTCGGAGGACCCTCCTCGAGGCTCTCTGACGCTGGCCACACTCCAGGGCCCTCAATCAACATTTAATCTTTGACCAACTGAGCGCAGAATGTGGGCGGCTATTTAGTTGGGGATGAGTTCTTTCGCAAAGTTGAAGTCCATACCACGACTTCGATTTGAATGAATGAAAAACGAACATACACCTAGACCGTAAGAAATTACGAAAGTATTAATCGTAATCATTTTTCTCCTACGTAATAGTATTTATTTAATGCTACCAATTAATTCTCCCCAGTGATAGGCAGTGCGAATCCTATTCAGCAAACGAAACATAATAAAGCCTCATCAAGATGCGGAAGTTTACTCAAATATCAACATCATCTTTAAGAATCTTTACCTATATTTTACCACAGATAAATGAACCATTTATCTGATGTAACTCATATGTATGGCTGTGGCCTTCTGATAATTAAAGTATAATTCAACTTTTTGATATTTATTTATCATTCCTGCCCTGTTTTCGGAATTCCCTTCCTCATGAATGAAGGCCAAAATGTTTCCGAGTTTAAGAACAGAAACTCTATTAAGCGGACGCTCGTAATCACGTAACTTTAGCGCAGATCTTTTGCTCTAAATAACAAATTTCTTTCATCATAAGGCTGAAGTCAGTATGTAAATTAAACATCTAAGCGAATTAAGTTTGAGCTACGCAATCTGTCCGCTGAAGGCGCTCAACGACCACTTGGAAGACGTGAAATTGGGCCAGTCGAGCGTTGATTAACTTTCACGATTTCAAGCTAGACTCTTCGAGGTTTCACAAAAAATTGTATATTTCTGCTTAGCCAGTCTAACATCAGGCTGTAAAGTTGGTGTTGAATATTTATATTTGCAACGCATATGGAATCAAATCAAGGGAATCGATATTTTGAAGAAGTCAGCCTTTTTTATTTGAACTAGAATATAGCAAATTATCTTTACTTCACTGATGTTGCCTCTTGAAATCAGAAACTTTTTCACTTTGGTAAAATATACAATAAATGATATGGAAAAGGGAGACAAAAGTAATCGCGTTTTTTAAAAATTCATCGTTCGTTAATCGTTTAGCAAACCAACAAACTTAAAACTTCAACAGAACATAAATTCTCGTTTAATGAAGTGAGGCGCAAATACAAATAAATTAATTATACAAATGAACGGCTTCATATACACTATACCATATACGGCGCAAGACAAATGTGTTAAGCCATTTTTTTTATTAAACAACTTTCAAACGACAATTAAAACATTTTTATTGGCACACCTTACCTGAATCACTTGTGGAACTTTCTGGATGTTTCGAGAAGAATAAACTATTTGGTTTGGAGTGGAATTTCACTGTTAGTTACGGATGCGCCGACGTAGCTTGCAGCTCCCAGTAGAACTAAGTAATATTAATGTTCTGCCATTAGCAAAGTTTCATTGTGAACACACGAACAAAGAAAGATGCTATTGCAAGCTTATGCTATTCATTGGCTAGAATTATTACTAATAAAAGAAAAAATTAATGTTTCGAAAATATAGGTCATTTTAGCATCCAAATTTAATGTAAAAAACTATGATGCGAAGAAATCTCCGCATCGACAAATTTAAAATTGAACAAATCGGAATATTGAAGCAGACATACTTTTAAAATATGATAATCGATGGTATCCGACATGGAACAAATCATTTTTAAGTTTTCCGAGCAGACAGAAAGATCGCCCTTCTCAGAGTGAGTACGAACAGCACAGTGGAGAGGACTTGAAAGAACATGGTTGGTGCGAAAACTCCTTCCAGCCTGCTCAGCCACACTAACACCGAATGCTCTAGCAGGGAACCCACGTACTCAACCGCACGTCTTGCCCCACTGTGTTTATATATAACAAATATAACAAATGAGAGCATGTCGTTATCAGGTATGTGTTTGAAATTAAAAAGAAAACGTATCCTTCATTCATTTAACAAAATTAGTTTAAAATTTATTTGATGGATACATTTTGATAGAAGGAATTGATCAGTTTTTATCTTCTCTGACTAAGAGTAGAAAGAAGATATCGCGAATAATTTTTGGAGAATCGTTAAAGACAGTAAAGGATTTGAACATTTATATGTAAAAACTGATATGAATTACAGTGAGTCTCAAACAAAAAACATTGCTCCTCAATTAAGACTTTAGTAATTCTAATTTATGATGTATAAAAATTGGAACAGACGCTATAGCCTCTGGATAGTGAAGTTTGAATGCTGGTAATTTCATACCGAAACGAACAAATACTAAAAAATTCATACTAAGTCTCGTGAAAATGAGTTTACGGTAAACACTACTGTAAACATTTTATTTTACGATGCTGAGAGTTCAAGTATTTCAGGAACAAAGTACAATGCAATTGATTGCGAAACGATGAAAAGTGTTGTCAATATATCGCCTATAAAACACATCTACGAATTCACAAATCACCATTGTGCTTGAATTGTTATTTTACTAGAAGTTCAGATGTGAAGAACATTCTAATAAAATTATAAATTTTAATCGTAGATGTTTCGGAGATTAGCTACATCATCCCTTCATAAAAGCGTTCTGCAATGATAAAAGATGAATGAAAACAATCTATAATATGATACGAAGACATAAATGAGAGCATAAGAGAGAAAAAGTTAATCAGTAATATTACTAACTTACTATTTGCTGTTGATAAGAGCTACCGGAGTGATTTATAACCATATTTTCCCGAAAGCAAAGCACAGATTCTACAACTCTACTCTTTCTAACTTCAAATGCACTGTCAATAATTTCGAAGTCAGCCTTCTTCACGGCAGCGTTGCAGTGATCAGCTTCGAGGCGAGCAGGCGAATATGGAGGTTTGCTAAATGTACTTCAGTACGGATATTACATACGTCACAATTCAATGAAAAGCCGGGTTACATCAATAAAACTAGATTGAAGTTGAAGCTAAAATTAACAATATCTCACGAAAGTTTGAGAACACTACGGCTATTTTCAGTGAACTATATTTCAAAGCGTTCGTCAGTAGCTACAGTCCTGGCATACTTTATGGCTTACCGAAAGTTCATGTTGCGAATTTCACATACAGATTTCTATTCCGATTCATTCTTACAGCCTGCCATGCCGCAAACTCTAAGGAAGGCCAATTTTTGGAACCAGCCTCGGTCCACCTCGCCACAATGCACTCACGATCGATAGTGCAGTTTATTTTACCCATAGCCAAAGAGAGTGTGATAAACGCAAAATTTGATCATGGCATCGTTCGACATGAAAAATCTGTTTATCAATTTACTTTTTAAAGAAACTTTTTAAATTTGTTTAAATTGTTAGTTTTACGAATCAATTGACACTATCCTTGGACGTAATCGTAAACAATTTGTTCTGTACATGAATTTTCAGTATAAAACTCTTTCTTTACATCTACCGGTAATTTTTACAAACAGATATATGAATTAATTCAGCAACGCGATATAGGCCCTTTTTCCACCAATTAATTTTATTTTTTCGAGATCAAAATTTGCTGGCCGAATTCCGATCCTTTTTTTAAAGTGGTCTTTTATAACCACCACATTGATGACACCTCTTTGCTTTTCACGACCTGTCGAATCCAACCTTATTCTCTGACTACCCTAATGCGAAAAAAACGGTTAAATTTACAATGGAGAAATAGCTTAGAAATTCTATGTCTTTCCTTGATTGTCGAATCAAAATGAGGCACTAAATTAAAAGATTCTGTGAACGAGAAGCTCATCTACACTGGGTCAGAGATGAGCTTTTACAGTTTCAGTTTCAAACTGAACTGCATACGAACTATGATCAATAGTGCTTATAACTTTCCGTCATCTTTCACCAACATGTGTTTAGAATTACAATTTCTAATTTTTTTCCTTTGACATTGGTTTCCCGTCGGTCGTTCATATTGAAATAAATATCAACACTATTAATATTGGAATATAAATAATGTTCTCAAGAAAATATAAAAAGGCCACGTTAAACATCGTTTCCAATCAATTTTGTCCTGTTCTGAACATTTTTCCGGCTCTTTCTCGTAAAGAGGACTCTAACTCAGTAACTTGCAAAATATTTTCCCTTAATTAAATAACATATTAAATTGGTTAATAACCAAAGAATTGTGCCCATTTTAATTCAAAGATTCGCTGCCCATGCCGATTTACAAATTAAGTTGTCCACAGTGTGCATCCACGTGTGTTAGGATGACGTCAAGAAATTTCTACACCACAATATATAAGCATCGTGGTAGGAGCCTTTGTACCGAGGCACTTTTATCACACCTCTCTCATTCGTCTGTCCGCCTTCACTCTCAGCAGTGCAACACTCCTGTGAAAGTGGGTGTTTTCAAGAACCATTGGAGACACGGACCTAAGAATTTTAGAATCTCAGCTTATCTGCCGAGAACTCAAGTTTTCAAACATACATTACTTGTGGCTATTATTAACTACACGTTGGTACTTTTATTTGTTATGTTTTATCGCGTTTTGCTGTGTATTATTTTCGTGTTTTATTGTGTATTGTTTTCTCTCTTTGTGCATGACACAAGGAAATAATTTTTGAGCTGATGACGGAACTAGTATTTGAAACGTTTAAAATAAAAAATGATTGGTTTTACGTTAATTTACTCCACTTATAAGCTGTTACAATACATCGCAGGTTTAAATTCTGGAGGGCACATCCAACCATCTGGTTCCATTAAATACATATAAAATTATTTTGAAATGTTACCCCAAGAGGCAACCCCATACCCAGATCATCAAGCTGTTGATTAAATGCTTTTCGAATATAAAAAAGAATTTAAAATTGAATGTTGCAACAGTGTTTTGAGAAGGGATCAACTCAATCCAAAGACTAAACCTAGGTTGGCAAACAAATATTTGAGGCTTTTGTCATCCACGGTTTCATGTAAGGGAATATTTGGAAACAAATTGTCAATATCAAACGATGCTGTGAAAAGCATGTTTCTACCTCTTACAACAGATTCTGAATTTTCAACAGTTTTATGATATCTTGTCAAAACTTCCAAATCACTGCGATGTAATTCTNATTCTAACCTGTACTTTAATGTTTCGTACTTACCGACTTATTTTTTCATGTTTGTACCGACCTCCCTCATCTAATCTATTCACTTTTAACGACCGGTTATTAAATGATATCTTGTCAAAACTTCCAAATCCCTGCGATGTAATTCTGTGTGGAGATTTCAATATCAATCTTTTTAATCCTCTAAAATTAAATTCTATAGATGAGTTTCTCCATATTGTTGCGTGTCATAANCAGTAGGTCCCCAGGTTATGACATCCCCAACTTATGTTGTTTCCTTGTCACATTGCTAGCTAATATGGAATTTATGATCATTTTTATTTTCACTTACCTTATACAGTATAATGTACAATGGTATACTTATATAATAAATGTCATATTACACCAACTATTACACTTTTATGCCCTGAAAAGTTTGTTCCAACTTATGTCTTCTTTTACTATATCTTATGTCTATATCAGGAGAGCATGTTAGCTCTCCTGACCCTATATTTTACCGCCAGACCCGTGATCTTACCAAAGTAGCTAACTTTAGA
>VOMN01026154.1:0-10018 GCA_014899125.1 Orchestia grillus
CACCCCTCACCAATTTATTCTTCAGCCTTGAGCTGCATTTTTTACACAATTTTTCTCTCTCCCATGGGTACCGAATAAATCTCTCATCAATACGTGGAAAACCGTTTTGCATGGCACTCGTGTAATTTTATTTTAACATAATGTATTACTAATTCAACGATTAGATTATTCCAAGAATTTTTCATTATCCATGATACATGAATGCAATTTTGTGAGCGTGACTTACCCGTAAAGTATTTTCACTGGAAATTAATTTCGATAACCACCTCGTGCTCGAGCAAACATGTGTGTATGCGCGCAGTGTTGGTACTCGTATGGTGGTTCCAGACCGCGTCGCTGGACGAGTGATGTCCTTTGAGTGCGAGCAGAGAAACACTTGCATCTGATGCATCTGAGCAATCGCCAAATGCACTTCGGGAGCTAGTAAACTGAAAAACTTTTTCATCTCTAAAGGATTTACAGCGCTTAGATTATGGCTGCCTTCAAGATATTCACAATTGAACGGTGCTAGAACTTATTGTTTCACTTTAAATAGTCAAAAAGGAAGGTATTGCACTCTCTGAGAAGATACTCGTGTTTATCATACTCGAGAAAATACTCGTGTTTTGTCATAATATCCTTGTGCAACTTGTGAGAGAATTCTGACTCCATCAAGCATAAAACATGTCTTTGAGTATCTGCCGTCATGCAGCTTATAACTTTGTTGAATTTCATCGATGTTTGAAGTTTATCCCGCATGGGAGAACAATTGAGCAGTTATGTCCTCTGTGAACGCGTGTCCGATGCGCTCAATAGTCCTCGTAACGGATGCTGCAAGACAATGCGCAGTCTCAGTCAGCGGCAATCCTTTAGAGCAACACGGAGAACTCTACTCTACATCGCATCATTAGGACAAGAGGACTTCACAGACTTCGCTCGCACAATGAACTCCAGTGGACCTCGCGAACTCTTGACCGCTCTATCGATTGTTTTATAAAGTCGAAAGAAACTGAGCATGGGTGTTAACCTTCGATGTCCTGATCATCTCGGCTTCCGCTTGTTCCCAAGAAAACAAAAGAAAATGAATATTATTTTCAGAGCGAGAGTTGTTTCAAGCGCTTGTTCTAGGACAGAGGTCGGTTGATGAACGCACTCGTAAATGAGAGAAAGCTATTCCTGGAAAATATCCTGCAAAACATAGGGGAAGCCCGCGAGATTAAACGCCTAAACGTCCTCCAAGAGGTTAAGTGACTATTACTTCTTTTGAAAAAAACTCTGAGAGTTTTGATTCGCCGAGCATGCAGTTGGTGTACTCGATTAAAGTGCGGTCGAAATAAGTGGGCACTCAGCGTGAGGTCGTGAAGTTTGCCTTCGTCCCATGAATGCATTACGACTCCAGCTATTAAGACAAGAAGAGCCTGGCTCAGTTCTCACGCCATCTTCAATTAGAAGAGTTGAGAGAACCTCAAGTCCTAATGAAACTGCTCACTTTTTATTGCGAGCTCAGGTTGAGGACTGCCTTTTGTTCACTCGTACACGAGTTATGGTGAGGCATGAGCGGTGTTCACCCTCAATCACGCCAAAAGAAATTATTCCTCTCTAAATATTCGAAGAAGTTACACACAGCCGAAGCCGAATTGTTGACATGTCTTATCAGATCCTGATAATTAATAAAATTACTCCCAATGTTGTCTTCGAATTTTAAAAACGCTCGAAATTTTAATTGAGACTCTTAAGGGACTGAAAGTTTTATAGGACTTTAAGCTCTCTCGATGTTTTCCAATTGACACACACCTGGAACATGGAATTAATTCACAAACGAATGCCTTAAAGAACGAGTTTGTGCCGCTGCTGCAGCTCGCCAGGCCGTCCTGCAGGCTGCTCTGAGCGCCGAGGCTCCCACAATTGTGTGCAGGACGTCAATAAAATTATCTGTCCGCGAGTTATTGTTCCTGCAACCCTCAGCAAAATCGGTCCTGATATGTGGGGGCCGCTGCAACTGAACACCCCCAATCCTACTGTGATTTGTATCAAAGTTCAAATAACATCAGTCGATTTCAAATGACAAATAAAAGGAGATGGAAAGTTCGTCATGCGATTGAAAATTTCTTTACCTCTCTTGCCTGCGTATATGTACATTGTACACCTTGTACACAGGTACACTGATGACTGTATGAATGAGACCGGGTGTTCTCGAAAATATTCCAAATTATTTTCAAATTTACCGTATCTCCGGTTCAAACTGAGACACTTGGAGTCTGTTTCTTTCATACTACCGAAAATTTTACTTGCTATTATTGTTTAAATATTTATGGATAACGATTCTAGTATGAGTTCACAATAAGGCGTCGAATAAACATCAATAGAAAGTGTTTAGTGACAAGGAATAATTGAAAAAATATTATTGATTTCTTTATTTATTTTAGTTCTTAAGCTACAAAACACAGTTCTTGCAATAAAAAAGTAAATAAAGTTAACACGTTGAAGTAGAGAATTTTCGACCAATGAGTCGAAGAAGATACCACGCTGATGCATGGAGCTTACATTTGTCTTCGAAGGAACGGTGGTCATGATGAAAAATACAAAGGTACTCTGTTTATTTTATCCATTTAAGCTTATTTCTTGTTCATTGAAAGAACTGTACGTCGTGATATAGGAAACTGAAAATAAATAAATAGATCAATAATGTTATTTTAATAATTCCTGGTCACACAAAAGTTTCTACCACTGTTCATTTAACTCCTTACTGTAAACTAAGATTTCAGTAGTTATTCATAAATATTTGAAATCTAATAATGAAAATAAATTTTAATATGAAACAAGCAGACAAAATGTTTCAATTGAAACAGAGGTATGATAAATTTAAAAATGAGATGTACTTTTCTGAGACGCTCGGTACACTTCTTAAAACTTCAAAATCTTCGTTGGAGTTTTTCGTTGCTGGTGGAGTTGTGAAAGGAGAGCTATTCAAAAGTTCCTTGAGTTTATTACTGAAAGAAGTTCCTCTACGAATCCAGCACTCTACTCGAAAGATGATTAAATAGATAATTATAACGCCTATCCAGTCGAGCATTTGGCTTCATGCCTTTCCTTCGACAATCGATTATATTACCATCGCGTTAGTAAATCGTTTCAATGATTTTGCCGATAATCGTGACCACGTTAATAAAGGTATTACCACGATGCATAAAAACAACTCAGCAGTCAGTAAATCTTGGAGCTCAATTCTAGGTAGCAGTTCCTCGTTGAGAATTTCACGACGCATAAAGTAAGTGCTGACGTTCTGAAGAGCCTGTAAGCAGTTGCACGAGTGCCTTGTTTGCGCTGTGTTTAGCCCATCGGGTCATCCATTACCACTTCAAAGCCGCTCCTCAGATGATAACTCCAATCTCAAGGGTCTAACTCCGATCAATGGAGTTTTCAGAAACCAACTCGACAGAGAGTACTTTGTATTTTGAACATCGATGGAAAGACGTAAGTGGCAAGCACAATGGCTGCATGAGATGCTGACACAGTCGCACTGTGCTGGCCGCTGATGTTCATGCTGTAAACCTGCCTGACGACGGGCCGCGTCCGCACAGATTACTGGGTCCAGACAGCCGCTCTCCACCACTTACGACATTCGGCTCTGTGCAGTCATAAATTATCCTTTTGATTGGAGAATTTGATGAAATCAATTGATGTGTATCATTGCACAGAAATTATTGCTGTTGAAAAGGTGCTAGGTGCACAAATATATTGGTATTAGAGACTCCTCGATCTTTATCGCCTTACTCAAGTGGAATTATAATCCTTGTACTGTCAGATTTGAATACACTTGCAGTTTGGTGTCGGCTTCTGAAGCGTTATCCTCGACTAGGAATAGTAACTTACGCATTCACGAAAATACAAGTTTCTGACTGCAAATAAATGTACACCCGGCAGCTCACAAAGCATATTTTGCTACTTTCGGTTGCGTGAGCTATTCTTTGTCACGTGTCTGAATTGACCTAAAACCCCTGAAGCTAAATGCATTATCGATAAACAAATTACATAGCAAAGCTATTCATATCGCTAGAAATTTGCCTGTCGATCAAATTTTCTACTGCAGACATTACGCATTTGAACTATTTTTTATGAAGTGATTAAGCAGTCATTTCATATTTATGCCTTCGTCCTCTAGCGCTCCCGTCCTGGAGCTAACTTTGTTGCGTATGTTGCATAAACATATGTACGCATGGTGCGTCCTTTGATCGGTCGTTCTCAACCCCTGCCGCACCAAACTGAACTTACTTTACCTTTTTATTTTTCTCAAAGCATATTCTTCCTTCAGCCACCAGAGGTAAATTTACACAATTTCTATGTTCTTCTCTTTGCGAACTGCTCCGGCCTCGTAAAGCTAATTCCCATTTCTTCATACGACGCAAGTGTTGTGCGAGGTAGAATTGAACTTATTCGGCTTGGTCAATAAGAAAATTCATTTCATAACAAAGATTTAATGCATTCATTGTGAAGCATAATAGCCATGAAGTTTCGCCTTGACTTCACTAAAGTACCCTGGAAATAATTAAAGCGGCTGAAATCGACGTATAATTCTTTAGCCTGAGACACAGAAGTTCTGTGCTGGAATGTCATCGGAGTGTGGACGGTTGAAGTGGAGCTGTGAGCTCTAGACTCAGTGTCTTTACAAGACTTTGTTCTCAAATGTGCCAAAATAACTCGAACACTCGAACATCATTTGGAGTGAGGAAATAAAGCGACATTTCAAACGTAGACACAATTAGTAGGAGGCATTCAAACTCGAAAGTCTAAAAATTTACGCTCAAATCTAAAATCACTTCATTTTTGGAAGTTGAGAGCTGGAAGTTAGAATATATGACACAATGTATTGAGCTTTGTTCTGTCACCAGTTTCGATTGTCCAACACTCAGGTTAGAAGCGTCTGATAGCTCTTTAGTGAAATCATCTTAGGAAAGTTCACCAATTAGAGAAACGCATTAAAATTCAAGAATGCCTTATAAACTCCTTCTGGCATCTCCATACTAGCATGATCGCGACGTGGCATCATCTGTTTGATTTTGAAATACATTTGAACTACAGAAAAATTATTTCCTGATGTCGCATGATAGGATGACAATACAGTTCTTTTACTTAGGTGCAGCGACAAATCATAACTGTTATGGGAAAAATAATTGTGATTATTAACGAACAATGTCCATGGCGTATTCCCGCGGGCCACCCGTTTTTTGTGGGAGTGCAACAAAGAATCTGAACGTCGGGCCTCGTCCTTCCCGCATGCGTTGCGGGAGATGCGCAAAAAACCAACGATAAAAGTTGAGCTTAAAAAGCTATTCGTGAATTCCTACACGAAACATAGGCACTTTTTCACGAGCACTTTTCGTGACGCTCGCCTGAGGAATGAGAGTCGCATTTACAAGCTGCTCGCCCTCGCCATGCTAGTGCGAAACAATGCTGATCATTATGCAAATGCAGCATCGACTCGAGCAACCTTCTTGAAAAGCCATGCATTTTGTAACAGTTCCCATAGACGAGCGCACCAGCGTGTGTTCGGTGCCGGCCCTCGACAGGGCATAGCGACTCGTGTTGACATCGTGTCCTGCATCCGAGTCACGTTTCCAACGCGCAAACCCGGATACCCTAGCGTTGAAACTTACGTAAACCGAGGGAGAAACCTTCCAAGCAACGATTTTGGCAGAATTTTTCGTGTTAAAACAGCAATCATTTTGATGACTGAGCACCATTTTGAAGAGCGAATACCTCAATCTCCTATTCCCAATTTGTCGCGGCACGGAATTCGAAAAAAGCGTTTATCTTTACGTCGATGCGCCAGTACACGAGGATGTCGAGTTTCAATTTCCCTTACACACGGCGACAATCTGTTTGGCTGTAACTTGTGCCCACGATTCGGTCACGCGTGATTCGAACTGCATAATTTGCTCTGGATGACGGACACACTTTCCTGTGAGAATGAACTTCTCTCCACCACATGCATATGTACATTATTGGTATCCATGCTTCACCAATCAACTCGGGCGCCAACATTAGTTAAACCAGAAAACTTATGTACCAAAGGAGAGTATTTCTCACGTATCGACTCCGGTCGCGGGGCGGGGAACTGTATGGTCACATCGTGAACAGGAGAGGAAGGCGCCGAGTTCCTTTACGACTCGGAAAAGTTCCTTCGGATTCAATAGCCTGCGCAGGTTGTCTTGACGAACAAACGCAGCGAAATGGATCGCCAATTCACGGCGTGGGCGAATGACTTGGTGTCATTTTTGGGAAACTGACGTATACTAAAAACTAGTATGGAAGAATTCCTTGCCGACTTCACTGGAAGAAGTATGAGTCGGGAGTGTTAAAGGATTAGTGAATTTTTTCCTGAGTCAATTGCGTGAAAAGGATGCAAGAAACACCCCTCCTATATTTTCACCCATGATAAAATATTGATTCAAAAGTTCTACGAAATACCTATGGATTAAACATTTAAATTGCTCCGTTTTAATGTTCTAACACAGTTCTCAAGCTAATGCTATCTGATACGCAACAAAATCGAGTTCAAATCATTTCCTTAAAATGAAAACCGTTACTGCGAGCTCCTCTGCAGAATTGTGGATGCTGGGTTAGAATAATGAATATCGGAATGCAATGAAGAACATCGGAATTCTGTGAAAAATATTGGAATCCAATAAAGAATATCGGAATAGTGAAATTTGTAATCCTCCCCTGTGCTGGTACGGTTGGGAGCTGCATCAGTATGTGAAGTAGATTTTTCTGTAGTTTTATACGAACAGTAGGCAAACGAGCAGCTTGTTTTCGCAAAATATGTGTTCCTTGTTTCAAAAAATTAAAATTTCACTAATCCGCCCCACCGGTTTTATTAAAGAGAGACACAAAGCCGTCTTTGGTAATCAGAAGATTATCAGGTAGGCGGGTAAGACCGATCACAATATCAAATTTTCGATTTATTGAGCAATAATCGTGTCAATATTTACAACTTCATGAAACGAAGGAATCAATTGTGTTTAGTGGACATTTCGAAGCCCGATAGCATCGTGGCCGCTCATACTCAGAGTGCACGTAAAATTTCTCCTGCTTCTATCGATGTTGTCCACCAATTCTTCCCTCTTATCCCCTGCTTATCAACAAATCACTTGCTCTGTTAAGGGGCAACTGTCCATCGAATTCACCACTAGCCTTGCTTTATGTTGACTTTCACCCTCTCAAAAATTAGAGGCGCGAGAATTTTAAGGCTGACCGCTGTGACCGGCCAATCGAGTGCCGTAAAGTTCGCTGTTTATCTTCCTTTGCACAAAGCCAGACCAATTCGTGTGAAACTTTCTGCAAAGCCTTGCTTGAATAAATTGCTATAGGCTCGATTATTTAAACAAGATACTTTTATTATGAGTTTGGAGTTTTCAAGGGGATTCTGTTGGGAAGTTTTCGTCTCGTTGTATTTTGGCTTCCGCACAACAACATCACGCATTGTGTGTGTCTTTCTACTAATTTCTATCTTGCAAGATATCTTACCAATTTGTAGGTGACTTTTTAGGAACTTCTTTTAGGTCATTCAGTAGAAAATTACCAGGGCAGGATTTTTCGAGAATTTACGGGTTTGAAGTATGTTTGTCGCCTCGGTTTGCTGCTGGGTTATATCAGCGAGACACTTTTTTAAAGAGAATTTTTGTTGGAGAAGTGAAACACGCAATTTGAAGAGTTTCAGTCTCACAACTTGCATCATATACGCAAGCATCATCACCTGGGCTTGCGTTAGTGATGATGATTCGCGACGTGACCCTGTAAAAAGGGTTCGTCATCAAGAAAGGTGTTAAAAAAGGTGTAACAGAAACGTGTCAGAAGGTTTCATAGGAAAAAACGAATTAGCGGACTTCATCTCATGCTCTATGCGAGAGAGGCGCGTGGGGAATTATGTCCTCATGGCCACGTGTATCATAGTCTTCCTTAAAGCAACGTCGACGTCAATTGCGAAGAAATCGTTGCTGAAATTTCTAAGATGACAGCAGTTAAGCCTTGATATAGTTAAGTCGCGTCGATCAGGAACTCATATACTTGGAATACTTCGAACTAAACACTTCAAAAACAAATAAGCCAGACCGATAAGAAGAAATAAGATCCTGCATGAATCAAGTGCGATATGTATCAAGGACTACCTGCAGTTCACAACAAATTTCTGAAGGAGTTCGGAGTTGTTACTTAGGAGGGCTGAGGCGGGTCGGGGCGGCTGGCAGGAGGCAGCAAGGCGTCTGTAGAGAGCACTTGCAAGCTATAATGACGACGTGTAATGGTACCATTGACATCGTCTTACTACCTTCATAAATACGCCAGCTGAAAACAATTACTGATGGTGTCTCGATTGCATATCGTAGACATTAATAATTTTCATTAGAGACAGTATATTAGGAACATTAGTTGGGAAGATACTCATAATGCTAAAGACTGAGGAGGCTGATGATGTTATCAGAAAAAATTAGCCGTGGTCAGTGGCGTGTCATTTGCTTCCTTATCGCCCGAGCGTTGAGAAACCACGTCCGAAAATTAGCCTCTAATAATTGGATTCAAGAACAAGCAGCCACTGTTTAGATTGCAAAACACAAAGTAGTAATTTGCTCGTGTAAACTTTTCTTTATGGCTGACCTCGTATACACTGCCAATAATTCAAGCTATTTGAAATCGATAAGTCCGAGTAAAATGGTGCTGTAACAAGCGGAAAAAATGGCCCCTCCTATTTTCTCTTGCAATTGGATACCCTTAACTCTTTGCCCCTTAAAATAGGAATTTAACTCAGGTTCAAGGAGTAAGACTGTTATGAAAGTCTCGTATAATTTCGCTCTAATGACTCGGCCATAATTTCTATTTATCGATTGTAATTAAGTATAATTAAACACAACGTACACCTCCCAGTCTAAAATTTTGCTTGAGTGTCTAATTATTTATATTTTTGGTTCCTGCATAATTTTATCAATTACAATATTTTATCAATTTGTCGATTGCGTCAAGGAAAATTAGGCTGCGAAGATGAGCACGTTTAGTTGCAAGCGAACATAGCGTACTCGTACTAGCGAACACGACCTACTCGTACAAGTAAACACAATGTATTCGTTCTAGCAAACACAATGTACTCGTGGTAGCAAACATGATGTACTCGTGGTAGCAAACACAATGTACTCTTACTAGCAAACACAATGTACTCGCACTAGCAAACACAACTTACTCGTACTAGCGAACACAATGTACTCGCACTAGCAAACACACTGTACTCGTTCTAGCAAACACAATGTACTCGTACTAGCAAACACAATGCACTCGTACTAGCAAACACAGCGTACTCGTACTAGCAAACACAATGTACTCGTAGTAGCAAACACAATGCACTCGTACGAGCAAACACAATGTACTCGAACTAGCAAACACAATGTATTCGTACTAGCAAACACAATGTACTCGTACTAGCAAACACATCGTACTCGTACTAGCAACCATAGCGTACTCGTACTGGCAAACACAACGTACGCACATGATCTATATTTATGTATATTTGCATGTGAAATTGCAGGCAACATATTCTGTAAATATTGTTGTCACTCTAGTTACTAATGAAGTGATCTTTAAATACTGTTTTAAGCCTACTGAAAATTAAACATGATTCATATGCATTTAGGGAATCGACTGTAAATATATTTCATCAAAATTCAACTTTTTGGTAGAAGTCTAGTCACTATTGAAAACTATCTATATTGACGTACATCAGCAAGCTTAATCCTTATAAAAAATTATCACAATTGTTGCAAATGCAATTGCAGCGGGAAATTATCTATATTCGTATTCATAGTTGGAAGTCATGAACGAATCTCGTACTGTTATTCCCAATCTCATTTAAAATATGGTCTCAACCGCGAGTTTTGCTGCACCCACTGGCTCCGACGCGGCGAGGGGCGTGATCAGTGCCGCCTCCTCGCTCTCTTCAGTCGACACGTCAGTAATATTCAAAAAAAACGTTTTCAAAATTTCTCCTGAATTAAGA
>VOMN01026159.1:0-18956 GCA_014899125.1 Orchestia grillus
TACTACATTTAGATACAACATTTGAAAAGTATCTAGATACGGCATTTAGATACAAAAAGTATCTAGATACAATATCAAGATACAAAGTATATAGATACTGCCCAGCTCTGGATGTGAATTATCAGATACAAAATCGACTAGAACGCTCATTAAATGAGACTAGAGAATCTGACATAGATTCTCTAATGAGCTGAGAATTGAATGTAACACTTCATAATTGTGGTACTACGGAAGTACATTGTCGCTTCCGTAATCTCTTATGTTCGTGGGTGGAAAAACCAGTGAAAGTCAAGCACTTCCCAATTTTGGAATATGGTGCAGGTCAGGCACGGGAATTGGACTAGTTATACACTATATACATCGCTACAGGTGTATAGTATGTATTTTTTCGCGTATATTTTAAACTAAGTTCAACCATAAATAATCGATTCACTCTGAATGAAACTTCATGTTGATTAGAATATTTATCCATTCATTTACACAGGAAGTACATAGGCTTCAGTGTTTACCATTGATACAAAAACGAATTGCTTTAAAAGAATATGGTGAGCATCAAGTTAATTGGCTTCCTCTATAAGAGGCTACAAAGAATGGAGTGTTAATGAGAGGAGACTACGCTATGAAATTAGCAAATCGCTCACCAACGTCCAAATTTAGATCACACCTGAAATTCCCGTCCACCGAAACTCATAGCATGCTGCTGAGCGCAGGTGGCTGACTGGTGTAACTCAGTTCTGAACATGCACGTCTTCTAATTACGGAAATGCTTAAATGTAATGAGGTATAAAATCGAAGTAAAATCAAGTACCTACAGCACGCTGATATCATATTTTTTGCGTAAATTGTATCTATATAAAATGAGAAGGGTCTCTGCTGTTCAGGTACAAGTATCGAAGCTGAATTCTTCTGTGAAATAAAGAGCTGAATTATTCTGTTTAAAGAGAAGTCAAATGGTCTCATAATTGACAGATAAGGCTAATTCATTGTTGAAATTTAGATTTAAACGCTCATCAGTTTGGCTGCGCAAGAATACATACATATATTTAGTGCTATCAAAAATCAATTAAGGAGAACAAATTTATATTCAGTGTGAGCTCAGTAAGGCATCCGAAGGCCAACAAAGAGCACATATTAAGAGCTGAAAGAATTACATATGCTGAATTGAACTAAGAAAGAAAAACTTGATTGCTATACGTATAACAATTCGAATGATCCAGGCCGACTGACGAGAATATTCTTGAGTGACAAAATTTAATCTCACGGAAAATATCACCGCTTTTCCTAGTCCTGCATTAAGAGCATTCATTGAACTTTAATCGAACTACAAGCGTCGTTAGATTATATTGACTGCACTGAACATTTCTACGAGATTTTTTAATGTTAGAAGGATCAAAACTTGCCCAAAAAGTCCTACGCATCGTCACTCTTTACTGAACTTAGCACTGATCTAAAAATTTGATTACTTTTTAATCTGCTGAAAATTTCCTATTTATAGAAGCGAAAGTCATTATTCGGGTACGTATTTTAACACAGACCGTCATAAATGAAAGACTTTCAATCCCATCTTTTAAAATCAATCATTTCAATTCTGACTTCAGCTGGAAAGAAGAATTGTGGTCCCCTGCGCTCTACTTCATTCTATTTCACTCTAACTCCATGGTCGGAAAAATTGAGAGTTCCATGACTTTCTACAAATAATGCCACAATAAATATGCTCCTCGATAAATCAGCAACCACAACTGGGCGAGCTGACAACAATGACGCTGACAACACAGCTAGGTAGATACATGGGCAAAGTTACAAAATGCTATAAAGCATAGACTGCGAGTGGTTTCATCTTTATTTGAGGACTGTACAGACAAAGTTACGTTGGTTACTCTTTCCTTGCGGCAAACTGCAAGTACAATAGCAATATGTTTTCTTACGTGACAAAAAGTATCAGAATTGAAGAGTAAAAATGAGAGCGTTCTTTCTGGTGACTGCGTCATTGGCTGTCAGCTTGCGACAATTCTTGCTATAATTTTTCCCAATACACAGTAGGATGTCATGACTGGCCCAAAGCAGTTTCTGTGAACTGGTTTTGATTTACAAGCACACGTGCGGCGCGGGCATACGTAAATCATAAACATTTATGCGCGGGAGATGTGAACTTATCATACAGTAGTCACACCCCCATCAGGCGAGTCGAATCTTGCTTCGGGTAGATAAAAATAAATTCTTAAGCCCTGGTCTATCGAAGGAATTTCCACCTGGCGCCTCTCACTGCAGTCGTGCAGCCCACATCTGCACACGTGAGAACAGGGCAGTCTTGCACCAACACCTGGGCTCTGTGAGTTGTTATTATTTGCGTCTATCTTTTAAGTTTAAAGGTTTCATGGAGGCAGCTCTCGATTTTTAAAAATTACTTCGTTTGAAACTTTTTCCAGGACTGACTTGGTCTATTTTTCTACCACTTACGCCTTCGATTGAAGAAGTGGGTCCTACTCTTTACCGTAAAGACTGCAAAGTCTTATATTATAGTTGGACTGATCTTTTGGGGAATGACTTTTCTCGATGATCGTTGTGAACACCAGACGTTCCAAGTCGATACCTGAATTTAGAAAAATAATTCAGCGTAAAATGGATTCTTTCAATGTTTTATTTGTCTGTAAAGTTGATGCCGCTATACATAATTGTGAGCATTTGTTTGCCTATTTTATTGTGCATCCATTGCTGAGCATTTATTCTCTCCTCCGCTGGACGCCTCTCTATGCGAAGTATCAGCTTCCTTGTTAGTTGTGATGAAGAAGAACAAACATTATGTTTCATACATAGGAATATGAGTTGGAAAGAACAAGCTTTTGACCGGCCATCGGGGCATGGAAAAGGGAATTGTTCTTTTAGGGACCTTTGGATAATCCTGAGGAAAGGCAGGATTCTCGCCTGGCACGTGAGATAAAAGGCTCATTTAGTTTCTTATCTCGCCTCTGCTGGAAACGATGCTAGACCTCGCACTTTCTGCTTCCCTAGTACAAGTCAAGGTTAGAAATCGAATCAGAGCTACAGTTTATTAAAGCATCATCACGGTTATTTTCATCGTCTTTCGTATGTGTTAAGTTTTTTCATTTTACCACTTCTGGGATGCATCAAGGGTTCAGTGTATTCCCCCTGGGTGTAAATCCTAAACTATACTGGTTTATTGCAGTCATATTCTTCTCTCGTTGTTTTTCGAGAGAGTATTTCGAGACTAATTATTCTATTTATGTGACTTATTCCTTCGATAGACGTCGCATTCGATTTTATTTTTTCTCGCTCTTCCTTCAATTTGTTTCTTTTATGCGCAAAATATCCGGTGAGGCTGCAAGCCTTGAGAGCGCTCTTTCCGTTCCTATTTTCTTTCGTTGAAATTGTATTATACTTTGTGAAAGTTCAATGCTGAGGTAATGGACAGCCGTAACCTAGATATACTTACGGGCTGCCTCTGAAGGACAACTGTTCAATGCACAGGCATCTTCAATATGTTTTTTAAGAGGGAAAATGTTCAGGTCATATATCTTCCAATTTGTAGTAAATTGTGTTGAAGTTATTCTACAAGTATCTTGTGGAAACGATAAACTCGCCCCTAAAAATGAGGAGTTCATCTGAAACATTCTTATGGTTATTATTATTGGCACTCGATGAAACGGTTTCCCTGTTATTTTTGGCGCGAGATGACCTGGCAAACTGCGCTGGTGTTGCGACAGCGAGCCTCCGTTTCATCTGTGGAATTGAAATAAATTAGTGTCCATGTATTAATATTCAATGTAACTTATACTTTTCTTTTTAACCTGAAAGTGATTTGTTCAGAGATACTTCTGTATTAGAGTCCGTTCGTGAACAAGACCGCGTGAACTAGTCCTACAAAGCGAGCGTTTGTGAGAGTGCGGTGGAGCCACAGGGCGCTGAGCTGTATTACTCGCACAAAATCTCAAAGAATAAATCACTTTTTACTCGGTGTTAAAGGGATTTAATTTTATCTACTCTAAATTTTTACGAACATTGTAAAGGAGAATATAATTTTCTCCCTAAATTAAAATGCTATTTGTGTTTCTGAAATGCGTAAGTAAACCAAGATATTATCGAGGGTAATTACCTTCTATAAAAAATAAAATGAATCAATGTCCAAATTACGTTATTTACATATATTAATTTATCTTCTGATAAATTTCTACTTAAGCACAATTTCCGTCAACTAATATAAAAGACAGTTAAGTGAAATAAAATGCATATGATGTAAACGCTTACATGATGTCAGAAAGCAAAATGGTTTCATAATTGTAACTTCGGAGGACAGTTTTGAAAGTTTTCCCGAAAATGAACATAGGGAAAACGTAGCTGTACCAGATGAGATTAAGGAGCCCAGTCGGTCCATTGATAAAGCTGGGAAAGTCATAAAAATGCTAATGAACTTTGTCTTCCTCACCAGCAAAATGCTGATGCTGAGCCCATAGTCCTTGAGAAATTTGGTGCTGGCGTAGGGCTGTCCGACATGTACGGGGTCTGACGTTGCTGTACGTTTGCAGGCGAATATGAACGTTCTCTCACAGGGCTGCACAGGGAAGGCTGTGCGCGGCGGTGTCGCAGATGTGACCGGCAGTAATTACGCACAGTATCTATTTTCTACCGCGTGGATGAAATAAGAGCAGTCATTCTAAATTGCTCGCCTAATTTATGTAAAAACTTGATTTATGAAAATTATAGAGGAGAAATCAAATTGACGGGAGAGATAACGCTCTTCTTTCAGAAATAAAAAAATGCGGATTGAAATGTGACGTAAATTTTTTCTAAATTTGCTGTAGCGTTTAACTTGAGAATAACAATAATATGGTCCCAGGACAACGATATGTTGACATATGAAACTAGAGATGGTTCATGGAGAAATAAAACTAGAACAGTTAATTGTCTTCATAAAGAGAGTTTGGTTAAGTTAACTTCGAGACAATCTACTCAGGACTCGTTGGCGCGGGTGTTATCAGGACGGGTCAATTATCTGCTTGAATCTTTTCCCAAGACAATGATGGTATAAATTTTTATTTTACTTCGTAACTCCGCAAATTCTTTGAGGTTATAAACACCTATTAGAGGGATAAACACCAGATCAGGCACTGTCGATGGAGTTCTTCCTACGCACGCGTGTGCCTAGACCGCGAGTAGTGTGAATATTAGTTTTAAGGTACATCAATGAAATAAAAATTCGTTGAAGTAAATGAAACGTGTCGTCGACATGGGCTTCAAAGCTCTTCGAAGAACTTTGTAACTCACAATTCTGGCAAACTATAAAACTGAAATCACGTGTCCGTCAGTACGATAGCTAGAGAAAATCTTACTGAAGATGTAATTTAACCTACGATTAGTTGTTAAAAGTAAAAAAGTGACATGTGCTCGCTTCATCAAATGAACGACACGTGCATGGTTCACGAATAACGAGACCGGCAATCTGAGTGATGAGGCCGCTTGACACCTGCAGCCAGGAGAGTAAGCTCACCTGCTTAGCGCTCGATGGGAAGGTCCACACTGTATATTTAACCTCGATTGCTCGCAAGAAATGATTTCAGGGGGAGAATTTTGCACCAACTTCATGGGTGTGAACATTATTGACAAGTAGAGTTACTGTTCATCACCGTGAATGGAATATACGTGAATGAGGAGTTTTATTTGGATAATAACAAGGACTGAAAACTGGCGTAGGTCACCAACGACGTGTTGAATTTATTCTGACGTAATTCTGGTGAGAAATAACGGGAAGAACTTTGCTGGAGTGCCGAGACCGTCGGTTCTGAATGGCAACTCCATGTATCTCCACTGACACACACACCTCCACACCACTGACACACACACCTCCACACCACTGACACACACACCTCCACCGACGGGTCTTCGAACGGACGATCACATTGCTCATTCCTTCCTTGTGTTTCATTTTCCAAAGCCACTTCAGTGACCTGCTGATGGGAGAATCCTATGATTCATAGAATTGCTGAGATCATTTCTATGGCTCAGAAAATCACTCCTACTACCTATGGAATTGACGAATCACTTGGTGACTATTGTATAGGGTTGATGAGGAGCTCCTATCTGTTCGAGTATTTTCCACGATCTTATCAGTTATCTGAGAAATTTGCAATCAGTTGCAATCATTTGCTTGACCTAATTTGTGAAAATTTTAACGATAATATTTTAGTCAGTAAAATATAGGTTAGATTATTTAGCAAATCACACCTTTAAAACAAGCAAGAAAAACTGTTTTTAATAACTCATTTTCTGCAATCCAATGATGATAAATTTTTTCGATGTTCATTGAACTTAAATTGGCAGAAATAAGCATAAATTACCCCATTACCCCATTATATTTTAATTGATTTTCTAACTATTGCATAAATTCCTGTGAACATTTGTGTATGGAGCGTACAACGCATCGAAATCAGTATACATATTCGATTTTGCACTACGTCTCCGCGAAATAAACGTTAACAAAGGTTCATTTTCGAGGAGCGAGATAATGATAAGACAGTTTTAAAAATTTGTATTGAACAATAAAATGGTAGAAATTTCAGTACTTGCATTTATTTCCTTTCCATTGCAATACGTAAAAACACCTGTTCTGCATTGAACCAATAAGATTTCTAAGAGTTTCATTACGAATTTCACTCCAATACTGTTTTAAAACAAGACTTCAACGCTTCTCTATCTTCAAATTGTAGTCCGTTGCTGTACACTCTGCTTAACGAATTTTCCTCAAATGTTCTACTGGGATTAAGTCTGAAGACTTTAATGTTGCTAGTTTTAAACGTATTTTGGGAGCGTAGGGATGCGTATGGCTGCGTAGTTGATGAAAAATTGTATTATTGTTGTCTGGATGATATGGTCTGGATGATATTGAAGTATTCTCCGGATGGTGCATCGATCAGACATGAGACGTTTGTTCTCGAGGTCATATCATCTAGTCGTAGTGATGCGGAGGGTCCATTAAGATTCACGTTATCTCTGTAGAGAAGCGTGTTTTAGTGGAAAATTTTCCGATGAATATTTACTGGGTGACTGTTTGTTGACCAGTTTCTTGTGGCAGGTCTATTGCTTTCTAGATTCCATTACTCCATTCATTAAAAATGTCGATCTGTTTTCGAATCGCGCTGAAACTTATTTGAGAAATGAGGTCTTCGGCAGCATTGTCGAATAATTTCTTGTTTATGTATTTATTCATTAGCGAGACCAGACTGCCACTGCTCTTGTCGATGAAATTTGTGTATTGGTTATCATTAGGTATATTGTCCGTTTTAATAACACTTTTGATAATTCCATTTGTTGTCTGATTAAGAATTAAGTTGATATGCTACTGCATGTAGCAAACAGTGCGTCAGCTTACGTATAAACAGGTTCTAGGTTCAGTTCTCGGTTTAGGTCCGCCATTATGTCGCCTTGCGGGCGTGAGTGGGATTCATTTCATCTTCTTTTATGGGAGCTTGCTCAGTGGTTCTAGGATTGGCGGGAGTTTCAGTTCAGTGTTTGCATCATTATGGCAATAGGTTTGCTTATCGTTTCGGTAGTAACTGTCAACTGTTGTTTGATCTTGTGGAGACAGTTTTGTCTCGTATTATAATTTTACTGTGTTAGCACTGTTATTTCAATTTAAATGGTTTTTAGAATGAAAGGGCATTTCGCAGTCAGTATTTTCGTCGGTAGACAGTAACACAAATTTGTTTTGTGTGTAAATTGCATATCTGTTAGAAGCTGTATTTTGGAAAAGTTTACTTACACCAAGTGTGCAAGGGTTGATTAAGTGCACAGTCTCTTTCTGCAAGTACTTTTGTTGTTAGAACACTTCTACTCGATGCTTTGATCTGTGGTCGTGTGTTACTGCCACTCTTGTGGGACCCTGTTGAATGTGAGCGGCGTGATGAGGTGATTCTCAAAGTTGATTTGATTGCGATTCACTCAAAAAACATACGCGTTTCTCTTCGGAAACGAGGTAATGCTCTGTAAGTCTTCGACAAATAAGCATGGAAAAGGGCGCAATTTTCAATTTATAAGTACCGGAAAAGCTCTTTCGGCCATTTTGAAAGCAATCGCTCCTAATTTACATCCTTGGTTGTGGTATTGAATATAATAACTGAAGATGAGGAATGATAATGAAATTGTTTAGGTTAACGAACGAGCAGTGAATAACTTTCGTAGGCGTAAGTGTAAGATTGGTGAAGTCACACATTTGTGAATAACGGACCTGAATCCTCACAAAAAATCTTAAGATTTGTGCTTTTTAACCCACGATTCAAAATTAAGACACAGCCTGCGTGGAGAGAAGCTTACTTCTGGCCACTCATCGCTGCGTAAAAAGTTTCGACTTATTTATAAACTGATTATTATTATGAATGAAATATGTAAACTATACAGGAGGCAGACGGTAAGTTAAGCCCAATTGAGCCACGAAGTAAAAGCTCATGTACTTGGGGTGGTATAACATGGTACAAATAATTATTTGAGTGAAATACATTACATTAAAGCTTTTGAATAAATTTGCTTGTTACTTGTGTGAGCTCTAAGCCGAATACGCTTTCTGAAGGAGCGATGGGCGTTCGGTATAAGGTCCCACTTCAAGTGATCAAAGTCCTCACCTGATAGCCGACTTCAGGGATTGGTGGGAGTTGTGAGGTTAATCATTAAATACTCTCTCAACTCTGCCCCATGGCCAATAATCAACAAGAATTCAATCTGGTGAGCTAGACTGCTAAAGATCTTTAGCTACAATCAGAGCAAATTTTTCGTTGAGGTTGTGGAAAGTTTTGGCCCCATGAGCGGGCGCTGCGTCTTGAACGAACATAACTTGCTTTAAATCGTGATTTTTCTTAATCCAGGGTAACGTGGGTGTCCCAAGAATTTTTGTATACTCAGCAGTGTTGATTTTGAGTCTTGTCTCACTAAAATGAGGAGGTACGATTTTACCATCGCTTACAACACCTGCGAACACCAGAAGGCTTACTTGCCAATTTAGGAGGAACTTATGGTGAGTCCAAAGCAATTATTCTCGAGTTTCTGTAATATGCGACCTTTTAAAAAATGATTTTTTTCTCATCTACTGAGAAGCGAACAGCTTCCTAGTGTATTTTCAATCGAGTCAAAAACAGCGAGTTTTTCCTAGTGTTTTTCGAACTTGTAATTACGATGTTTCGTCTTTTACGGTTGGAATTCATTTTGAGGTCAAGTTAGACAGATACTTTAGTCACAGATAATTATATATATAATTCATGACATACGAGGAAATAAATTTTTAAAAATGCCCCAATTTACCGGGTAGCCTAAAGAGTGCTGCTAATCTTCATACCTAACACTAAGTACTTGGCGAGATTGCATCATTTATTTATAAACAAATGATTTTGTAATTACATTCTGTTTTAATATTAGTGGGTACCAAAACGAGTTAGTGTGGTTAAAGAAATCTGTATATTCCGCAAAAAAAGTGATTTAAATCTGTACCATTCTTGTAATAATCATGCATTTTATTCTTCTGTAAATAAAATACCTATTTACAGGATTCTGTGTCATGACGTACGTAGCTAGGCAAGAAAGTTCCAGGCCTTAAGGCTGCCAGCACCACAAAGCGCGTCGTCCCTCATTGGAAACCCAATACATCCCCAGCTCCAGTGCTTGGGATAAGGCTCGTGTGATGCCATTTTTTACCATTACTCTTGTAATTAAAGCGCATAAATTGCGCGAATGGAAATTATGACGGAAGGATGATGTATGGTAAAACCCGTCTTTGCCAATACCGAGTGAACTTGGTCACGATGAACACTGGAAGAACTGAGTCAGGTGTTCAGTCCCATTGAGAAGTTCTTTCAATGTTCACTGTGTGCTCCTTTTTCAAGAAGAACGCTGGCTATGCGCTGTCCAAAACTACAACTGCGTTAAATTTTTCTAACCACCGAAAGATGCATCACAGTATTGGTCGATCATTCAAAGTAATGACCTACAGCCAAATTCTTACGTTAAATATTCAGCTAGCTTCTCATTGGTAGCATTTCGAGAGCTTTCATTGGTCAATTTTCGCTATGCATCAAACAACTGCCTCTCTCCCTCTCACTCTCTCCCGCAACCCTACTTTTCAAACATAAAACCGGGATGTGAGACCGGCCGTAGAGGCTGAGACAAAAAATTGGTTGCCGATATACATGCTCGAGTTGGTAGAGTCAATATAGTAAATGCATTCAGGCTTCTTTGTACACTTATCTCTTTTATTTTACTGTCTTATCTCCCTCACCGTACCTCGGTATATCAATGCACATTTTCCTGACACTTGGGGTGTTATCATTTTCTTAATTAGGTGCTCTGCCTGCTCGCCGTACCTGCATACCTAAATCATTTCTTTACCTGTAGTTCGGGGTGCCGTAACACAAACCCGACAATTTGTTTGCAACACGTCTAACAGTAACACAGTCAAAAACGGTGTTACTCCCAACATGACTCTCATGCATTTCATCTATATCTCTAGTTCTAACTCTAAATCTAAATTTAATTTTAGTTTTAACTCCAACTCGTTCGATTTATATTTTGTTGCTTCCCTGAATCTCTTAGCTGTGTGCCGTACAAAAATGGCCTGAATGATTGCTTAACCATAATTTTTTTGCCATTATAGTGTCATTTCAAACTGAAAGTTCACTCGATGCAATAAATCATGATCTTAGATTGTTCAAACAATTTCTCTCTGATGTTCAGTTGAACACACAATACACGGCGGCCTTTATCCGAGCGTTGGTATCATTAGTAACTGTTGTCCGTAACTCACCAGCGTTCACAGCTGAAAAAAATGAGCCCGAATCAGCGCATTTATTTTGAAGGAAATAAGAAAAGGCATTTTACATGAATTATACACGATAGTAGATTTTAAGGTACTATAGGACAATTTTCATACCTCTTTGATATTTTGTAAGATAATTTTGACATTTAGAATTGTGAGAAAACCCTTTCCATTATTTTATTGCAGCTCTTTTATATCTGATTTATTAGTTCTTCCTTTTCATAAAGTTTTACTTCTCGCTCTGGGGTTAGGGCTTAAAATTGAAGGAAGTTTAACCAATCATCCATGCAAAAATTGTGTCATACGAATATTATTTCATCGAACTAGATAAGAGTGATATTGCTTCTTTAACTAGTCATGCAGAGGTATCCAATTTTTTACGCCTATTTTCTCAAAACAAAGCCGAGGGATTTCCTAGTAGGAGTGAGTTTTTTCTTCGGTTACCACCTCTCGGAGTATCGTCGAGAGGCCGAGTACCGGCACGAAGGTTGGTCGCTTGAACCACGCAGCAGACGGCACCGCTCCCGTGCCTCTATTGAGTGACTCTTCGGAAGCGTCAAAGCCAGTGTGGTGCCGGCTGCAAACGAGTGAGGGTGTCAGTGAAAAGTCCGTCCGTGCTGTCACTGGTAACCCGTTACCAGCATGTATTTGGAGACCGACAACACACGTCGTCAATAACGTTACCATGGGAGACCTCGTATTCATCAGCCGGTGCTGCTGAGTCTCTTACATAGTTGACTTCCATCTTAGGCTAATAATTTACTAATGTACCCACAATATTCCACCTTGGGTGGAAATTTATGAATGAAAATATACGTGCGCGTACATACGCAAGTCATAGCGACTTTTCTGCCAAGCGTATAATACTTATCTAATCTTCAGTGACATTTAACTTTGAATAGTCATAGCAAGATTTCATATCTTCACACAGTGGACATTACCCTTATTTTAAAGGATCTTTTCAGCCGAGAAAAAACTTGTACTTACATTGAATTGAGTGTGAGGGTAAAAAATCACGATGGACTACGAAGACAAAGCTCTCGCCGAATTCGCAGAGAACGACCTGCGGGAGCTGTGGGACTCAGACTACTACGCCGTGAGTCTTTTATGATAAGATTAGGACTTAATTTCCAGCTCACAATCGTACTTCTTCTCTTCAACTCATCTTTTCAGTTGAGTTCAGTAGCGGGTGTGGTTAATTATTACATTAGGACCGCAATCACAGAAGCGTAACGGCATGTCACTTTTCTAACGTACTTTGATGCGCTGATTACAAATGTGATCAAGTTTTCTTACCAAAGATCCTGAAATTGCTGTCATTCGATATTTCGACTTCGAGTGTTCTTTGTTGCATACTAGCTACTAACATGAGAGTGCAAGTTTGATAGAAAAAATCAGGCTTATCAGGTATTAAGGATTTTCTTTTGGAAGATATTGATTGAATTTTACTCAGGCACCTTCTGGTGTCGATGCCTCGTGCACGAGCGAGGTCGCTAGAAATACTCATTCTTCTGATCATTTGCACAATAGAGCCAATAGGCTAGTCCGACGAAGCAGTATGCATCACCTCCTGGCTTGCCTCATTCTCTCCGATCGTGAGAGTTTTTCATGAATGTTAACACTACCTGAATGAGAGGGATCCAACCCCTGCCAAGTGAGCAGCGGTGGGCCCAAACTCACCCTCGTGGAAAGAGCGTTTGAAATTCTAATTTCGTGCCGAAATCTTCAAAGTACGTTAGGTTCGTATTAAAGTTGTGAAATTCAGTTAGAGGGCGTTAGGAACAATGTAATTCAGAAGCCATTGGTGCGCGCCTAGTTTGTTGAGAGCAATAAAGCAGCTGAGTGCGTTGGCTGGTAAAAAGCCTCCTTGGAAAACTTCCGCTACGACGCGTTGAGTTTCCCTGGTGCGGCAGCAGCCGCTGCGGCCCCTGTGTGGAGACGCGCTTCCAGCTCACCGCCGTGACGACGCGCTCACTTTCGTTCAACTCAGCATCTCCGACTCAGAGTCCGAGTTTGTTTCTTTTTCATGAATGCGGGGGCATAAATAGGGCGAGTCGGTAGGGTTTTTGGAGGTCTGGGTGGCTCTTCAAACTTTTATCCGTAATCGTAATTTTAGGAACAATAGTTTTAGCCATTATAATAGTTTGAGCCGTTTTAAAAACATTCGAAATGAAATTAGTTTTATTCATAACAATAGTTTTAGCTATAACAGTAGTTTTATCCATAACAATAGTTTAAGCCGTAACAATAGTTTTAAACATAACAATACTTTTAGCCTTGATAATTGTTTTAGATTCGCGCCAGAAAAATACTGGTTTTAAAATGGGTCGCACTCGGGAGTTCATCTAGGTAGTGTTCGACACATCACTTGAAAGAGTTATATGCAATCAGACTTACAAACTGAAGTGCGTCTCAATCTAGTTTTTGCGTCTTAGTCTGGACCCATTAAGAAGGAAAAAACATAAAAACGTTCATTTGTAATTATGAGAAACATTGCACGGTGAAACTCAAATGTCTGAAAACGGGCTTATGAAATTTTTAACTGACACTTCGAAACAAAGAATAATCCAGCTTAACCCCTCAACGAATTACCCCGAGGAGGCCGGCGGTGCATTCACACGGTCTGTGAAACTGGCAGTGGCCGTGTGAATGCATCAACCACGGCCACGAGACATCTCGGGACATCCAGCGTACTGGCATCATCGAGCTAAATGAAAAGAACTCTGGATCTCTCATCGAACTACTCAGACTTGAGATGAAGGACAAACCACAAGCATGAACACACGGCAGGGCCACATGCACTGCTGCTATTCCGACGATATCGCAGCAATTGAATGTTTTCGAAGATGTCTTGCTGTTCGTTACATCTTGCACAATTCCGTCCCATTCAATTAATATTTATAAACAGTTCTTGTGCAACGCTTTTCCATGTATTCATCCTACGTGATGGACATTGGTTAGTCACAACATTTTGCAAGTGTTCCAGCGACACGAAGATTATCTTATCCCTCGATAGCAGGAGATAACAGATAGCACAAGTGACGGAAATGGTTTCTACAAAATGCCGCGCCAATACGAGACTAACTGCCAAATTATTCATTGTCTGTTACGGTTTTATCGAATATTTCCTCCCGTAGGAAAGAAATTTCTCGTTATTTATTACTTGCTGTGTTTTGTTTGCTTGGGTTAAAAAATGGGCTTACTTTACGAAGAGTAGCTATCTGAATGAGTTTTACATTCAGCTGCAATTATGTTTTTCCCTATAGTTCAGTAATGTCTTGGTTTTAGAACAGAGAAATTCTATCCAATTATCGAGACATTACGGTTCTTCAATGTAAATTTTCTCAAATTTGTACGAATGTTCATTATCATTTTGAAGTGATGATTATTTCTTACCTGGACGTCTATCGCCAGCGTTCAATCCGTCTCTACAGGGTCTACAGAGACGTCCAAAATTAGGAAACAAAATTTAAAAGTTTAAAACCTAAAGAAATAATGGGTTACTATTTCTACAATTTCCACTCAATGTAGGTGTGTAGAAAATATTCATTGTTACAAGTTTTCATTTTCAAAGAAACGATATGTGTAGACAATATGTGTGCAGGGTCTTACTAGAAATGTTGGTGAGTGCGTACGACATTGAAGAATGCGTTATTTAACGTAGTAAAGAATATTGTGTACAAAATCTACTCACATTTAATGTTGAGCAGCAAGAAATTATGCGTATCATATGTCGATTCTTTAATTAATCTCCAATCGTAGACCACCCAATTATTGAGTGGGGATGTGACCTGTAAAGCTCTACGGGTCAATATTCCCTGACATCAAGGCAGCTATTTTCTTTATTATTTTGTATCATACTTACTTTTTGATATTTATGTGATTTTCTTAACTCGCTCTTTCCTTTTGAGAATTTGAGACTCCTGTGAAAATTAAAAGTATAAATCATGAAACCAGTGATGGGTAAGTAAGATACCGAGTTATATGGTATCCTATTAAAATATCGTAACCTATTAAAACATGGTATCCTATTAAAATATGGGTTCCTATTAAAACATGGTATCCTATTAAAGTATCGTAACCTATTAAAACATGGTATCCTATTAAAATGCAGGTTTTTATTAAAACATGGTATCCTATTAAAATTTGGTATCCCATTAAAGTATGGTAACCTAATTAAATGGGCCAGTTACTTCTCGGCCCCCCTGTATATATTTTGCGCAGTGATGCCGCACATGTTTGACATTTCACCATAAAATATCTACCAAAATTACATGTAAACGAGAAAACTACGTCAGTTTTTTATAACAAAATTGAGAAACGTTCTAAAGTATCATCAATAGTTTTGTTACGAAGGTAACTATAATTTTCATCATGTTACTAAGGTCTTATTTCAAGACACATAAGTTTTTGGAATAATGACTCCACAAATACGCCGAACACGTCAACTTCTAACCACATCTTTTGCTGGTGAATTTGCTATCGAGAAAGGACGACCCGAAATGAAGGCGACCTCATGAGAGTGGCATCCAGGAACGGTGTCAGTCTGGACCCCATCCCACACCGTGTGATGGGCCGTGCGGACCAGAGCAGGTGCACCTGATCATCTGTCATCCTCGTCACCATCTCTCGCTGTGCAGGTGCTCCCGAAATTGTGACCGTCACAACGTGATCATGTACTTGCCGGTGAAGTATGTACTGTGCGCTAAAAAGATGATTTCTGTTAGGTTACTTCTATGAATAAAATGTGACCATTTTCTTAACTATGTACTTGCACTCGATGGGTGTAATTGTCACGCGCTGATGCTGTGTTCTGCCGAACTTGCTGAAAAATATGTAAATAATTGCAGAAAAATTATGATGCTCTCCATAGTAGCTTTCTGCATTTTCCTTCAAGACCAGCATCTGCTGTGTTCATTTCAAAGCTTCCATTTTGATGAGAACCAGTAATTATTGTTCTTTTTGATAAATTAAGTGCCCAAGGCTTCAATTTAGTTTGCGAATTCTACAAGCTAGGGAAAAATTTGGTCTCAATAACCCACCTTTCCGCTGATCTACCAAGGCTGACCGATGTGCGGGCTGTGATCATGAGCGTTGAGGGAGGGCGTCCTTGTTTGTTCAGCGCAAAAATGGACTTCAGATGCCGGAACATGCATTTTATTTGTATAAGATGCGTTACTTTGAAACTGTATTTGACTTGGAGAGCCTGGTAGTGTGCCGTCCATCACTGCTGTCGTTAAAGCTGCTGCTGGTCACAGGTGTCCGCGCATCTGCGTAGTCTGCAGCTGCTGGCACACTTGTGACGCTCCGCCAGGGCCCTCGCAGTGTCCCGGCTTTTGTACTTGGCATTTTGTACAGCATAGCCCTCTTTACCGCCACTTTAATTAACCTATAATGCTAGCATTTCCAGCATATTTCTTAAGTTTATCTTCTGGTTTGGTAATTCCAATACGTGTTATCGAAGCTCAGGCTCCAACTTCTTGACCTTAACGTGCATTATTGCGCGGTATCGGTGTACTACCTGCGGAGAACAGCTTACACCTGTTTTCTCTTTTATACAGTTCTTTCGACTTATCTCATAAACAAATGACTCTGAACATCCTAGTAATTGAAATGTGTTCAAAGCGATTGCTTGAACTAAATCGTGCTTTAGAAAACTTGAGCGGTAAGTATCATTGGTTATTGTAATCTTTCCACGCTCCCAGCGGTTCGAAGGCCATGAGCGTGTGCCGCGACATTTTCTTCAGCCTCCAAAGTTGTCGACTCGAAGAGCATCTTGGCTCTGCTGGAGACCGTTTCCCACGAGAGCTAATTTCACATTTGTTCAATATTATTGTGTTGCTGGCGTGGTCATCTTCGGTACACCGGACGAATTCTGTTGATTGGCACCTCACTCATTAAGATTAACTGCGGTCAGCTGAATATTAGAGCGCGGGGAAATTTGAGCTGTTCCGAGCAGTCTCTGTACAAAACTTAATTAGGCGTCAGTCGGCTAAGTTGTTCTTTGCATTTGTTGCTTCTGCACGGAGGGGAGGAGCAGTTCTCTGCTCTAAGTACTATATACGCCTCCATTTTTGCACGTGGGGCAGAGTCTTTATGTTAGCTTTGATTGCAATCAAAATCCACTAGCATGTGGGCGCGCGCTATATAGACAGCAACACAACGTTTTGATGGGAATCGTTCAGGTTGTCTTAGTTTCACTGAAAGTTGTCAAATTTGTGAGCGAGTACAGCAAGCATCACTTATCGCAACTTATTGCGACTGATTACTTATGTCTCCGTGTAGAAATTGCTAATTTGCTCCAGTGAAATTTTAATCGTGTTAGGGATTTTTGTATGAACTACTCATATTTTTGGGTACAATACTACTAAAAATGAAAATAATGTTAGAAAGTTCAAAAGTCAAGCGAAACGAAGCACTTTTAACATCAAAAATTCGGAAAAAACAATGTAAAAGTTCAAAACCTTAAAAATAACCTGTCAATTTTTTATAATTTCCATTGAATGAAGGTATGTGAATGATACACATCGTTGCGAGTTCTCAGGTTAATTGAAACAATATATAAAAAGAAATGAGCAGTTTGCTTATTTTCAAGTGCTCATGAATAAGGAACACGACAATTCCTCAGAGAAAGAAGAAAATAAATAAAAGAATGGACACAAAACCAATACATTTTTTCGACATTTGATGTTTAGACCTTTATTTTTGATCACGGTGGCGTATTTTCTCCCTCAAGATAACATTAAATTTTATCTGTGGGCTACTGTCGTTTTTGCCCGTTTATGCTGCAATCTTATCTATGAATCTTCCACTCTAACTGCATTTCCAGCCACGGCGTTCTGCCCTGATGTCGCCAAGGAGCGTTGTTTTGCATAAACACAAAAATCTCAACTCCAGAAGGTTGCAAGACTGCACGATATGTTGTTCAAGTAGAGTTTTATGAATTACACCATTACCTCCTGAATTTAAACGTATAAGAGTGTAATACCCAGTCCTGTAATCATACCAATTTCCATGACGCATACCCCACCGAAATTGTGTTTTTTTCACAGTTACACTTAGAACTTACCCTGATTCTTCTTACAAACTGCATTCAATCACTGTTCGATGTATTCAATTCCGATCGATCCCTAAAAAATACTCTGCACCAATTTTCTTCTGATCAACTGACGTGTTTGTTCGCGGAAGCTTATCTTGCTGTCTCGGTTTTCTTGCTTATCAACGGTTCTCCTGAGGGTTTTCTGGCATAAAAGCGTATTTCGTGCATACATCTCTATGCATTTTGCCAAGAAGTGGACATTTAATTTTAAATTGGCGTCAAAACGTGTCCTCCACTGAGAAAACGATCCTTCTGAGCAAGACATTGATCTGGAAAGATCCTCTACTTTAAGGCGTTTTACTTAATACTTTTACATGTGACTGCTGTTCTTGTTTGTAATGATGACTACATAACTGAAGGGTACAAAGAGGTGCCACAGTACATGTTCATCCCTGACCATCCTCAGTCAATTGTTTATTGAAGACTCTTGAGTTCGAACAGGGCGTATCGGCATACGAGAGAGTGTGTCGCGGCAGCATTTCTGCTTTCCCAGGTATGATAACGTGGCATCTGCTCTTTTCCTTATGAATGAATCCCAAAATATTTAGCGCTGGGGACCAAATGTGCAAGCATTTCTTGCTAGAAATTTGACAGAATTTTCCACTCTTATCCTAAGAAAGGTAAAAAAGGAACGAATATCTCGGTGCAGTCGTAAGGTAATATCTTTTATTTTTTTTCTGTGTTGACTCTTCACTACCATCTTGGTTCACCCATTTGAACTCAATGCTGCGTTATTGCAAGGCTGATACGAAGTGCGGCTCCCTTCGTTGCGCTATCACAAAAACAGAAAGATGCTGCCTAACCTATAAAAATTGCGGTTGATAACGTAAGGAGTTGATGCGAACTCAGAGTTGCATGTTACGAATGTTGCAATAGCAAGTAAAATAAATGAAATGCTCCAAAAGGTTTCAGTGTGGCTTAATTCCAATAAAATATGCATTAAAATAGATAAAACTAAGCACATACCATTTTCATATAAACGGAATGCAAATCTTCGGGCATCAAAATTGGTGATGGACAGGTTGAAGAAACTAACTCATCAAAATTCCT
>VOMN01026167.1:0-32761 GCA_014899125.1 Orchestia grillus
TCTTCCTTAATCCATCGGCGATACGTCCTTGATTTTTAATAGGGTACGAGATCAGTTGATGCAAGAGTGGTTTAAGATCGACCAAACCAAGTGTACATTAGGACACTCGTAGACTTAATGCCACGCAGAATTACCCCCAATTATTCGTGATCCCGGAGGTCTAATACCATATTAGTAGCAAATGATGCACTTTTTATCCGGGCGCCTAAAAAGGAACTTGCCTTTAAAATCGTTTCCTATAAAGGGGTGAGAACTATTAAATGAAAACTGGAGAATAGGGGCACTCGTACTATTTTAGAGGGGATGTGTACTTCGACTCCTACTGATATGATACCCTCAACCTTAACTCTCCGACGTCTATTTCACAATAAGACAGTGTACTCAGTCAATCATCTCACAAGCAACACCACGTAATTTGAGCTTTCCAAGAAGGTGCTCATTTTAGGCAGGATCCAATGCCCTGGTGTGGTTCAAACCAATTTTATTTATAGGGTTTCCTACGGTTAACCCACTAATAGTCAATCACATTCACCAATGTTGCAAGAAGCGCATAATTTTAATTTTCAGGGTTAGACTTGTCCCCTTTTTCAACAAAGAGTCACATCTGCATTTTTTCACTCTCTTGGCAGAATGTCCTCTCTGCGTGGAGCTATAAACACAATAATAAGAGGTTCGGTGGAAATATCAATTAGAACTTTTAGCATTCTTGGAAGTACAATGTCTGGACCAGGCCGCTGCGATCAGGTGGCGTTAAAAGCTTCCTCGCCATATTTGTTATAATATCGATGTAAACAGAAATGAATTCCAATTATGCTCAACACAGTCTATAATTGATAAAGAATCTTAACGAGTCAACACACTGCTGAAAACTCATTAAACAAGTTCGTTTTTTTCAGTATTTCAAGTGTACTGCGTTTCATCACCGTCTGTCAAAGCCGTAACAGAAACATAAATTTTCACCTTAATTTTTGTAAATACGGTGGAATATTTGAGGCTTGTTTTTGGTAACCTTACGTTTTTGGTCTCTTTTCGTTCGTTTACACGGCGCAGCTCCGCGTGATTTTGACTGGTCTTACATAACAAATAAATATTACCGTCTCTAGCATTCGTACTTCGCTGATAATAATCAGCCATATCTTCTCATGTTTAATTTTGCATCATTAATCCACAGATGATTTATCTCTCTTTACTAGAGCAATTATTATTTGTATGCGGAACAAATTCACTCACAAAAACATTCAGGCTGTACGTGAGTATATCCCAGAATTTCCTGAATGTTCAAACCCTTCAGTTTGGAAGCCATGATGACGTCTGCAAACCTATCTTTCATGCATGCTTAGTCCTACGAAAGTTCTCCGATTACCTCTCTCGTTGTCTGCTCTACATGTTACAATATACAGATTGAAAAAAACACTGATCTTGGCTCAAACCCAGATGTGGTCCAAGCTGCAAGTTTCGAACAACCCGCCTTCATCCGACCAATCCAGGCCAATCAAGGTTGGACGTCACTCTACATTTCGTAGGTTCTGCAACATGCTGATGTGAAAGGACGTCTCATGGAGGTCCACAAAGACTGATCTTTTATGGAGAGTACTGACGGGAGAAATACCATCTGCTCAATTCAATTCGGAATGACTAATATCTCTAGCGATAAGAACGTACGTTCTACCTCTTGCTGTTTCCAAAATTAGCCAATTTAAAAGCTACATTTGTTGTTTTTATTTGCGCTTGTTGGTGACTTGTACACTGTACCAATTAAACGTTCATCACCACAGCTAAATGGCTCATTACACCACCCTGACTCTTACACTTTAAGTCCTAGGATAACATGCCGGACATCGAAGAATTTTTTCGAATAAACATAAACCCCCTTCAACCATAACCATATCAGACATTGATGTTTGTATAAGAAAGACTTTCATATCCATCAAAATTCATTCACTTAAACCAGGGGTTGGCAAACTTTTTTACCCGTCGACCCTTTCATAGGATATTTGTATTTACATCGACCCCCTCCATGCACACACACATACAAATAGGCGAAAAAAAATATTAAACTATTATTGACATTTTTGATGACCAAAAATGAAGGGAAATGTCATAAACTAAACGAATCTTATGTTGTACCCTATACAATGTCTGAAGATATGTATATACTAAGAGAAACAGGGAGTCTTTACTGATATAAAGTAAAAAAGAAAAGAATTGAAGTTTACCTACCTATAGAGAGTTTTGACTGTTTCGAAATCTAACCATGCTTATCGTTGAAAAATTGATATGAACTTAATTAAATAAAACAAATTGGCTACTTGACAATAATATTAACTGCCTTGGAAATACGGAATAATTTTTTTATCAAACAGAATAATGAAAAATACATTAATTTACTTATTTATCAATAAACTTGATGAGCGGCAACAAGGCTATTGATATTTGGTATAAAATTGGTAAGCTTTAACCGTAAATCACCTCGGTTTTCCAAGTTTAGTCTATTTCTCTGCTTTGTTAGAATCGCATTCGCATGGATAAAACCAGCTTCAACCAAATATGAAGTTGGGAATGCAAGCAATAAAGCTTCGACTCTTGCTTTGAGCTTGGAATATTTAGTGGCAGTACTGACAGGGGTCCAATGTTCAGTTAGGGTTTTACGTTCAAACAACGCTTTAGCGTCCAGATCTACGCACATTTCGACAAGTTCATCTTCTAAATTAGATTCATTAATTTTATTGCGTGTTTTCATATAAAATGGAGTGACAAGCCATTCGGGAATGTACATATTTTCCAAATCTTGGAAACGTGTTTTGAAGTCTTCTCTTAATTTATTCAAGTGTTCAATATATATCTCCATGTCACTGTCTAAAAGCTCTCAGACTCTTTCAGCATTTGCAAGTCTGAAAAATATTTGAAATTTTTAGGTGCCAGTGAACATCTAAATAGCTAGATTTTTGCCTAAAAGCCCATGATAATTGTTCGAGCTTGAATGATTGTTGCATTTTTGCCTTGAAGACGTTTTTGGACTTCGTTAAATTTTGAACAGAGATCTCCCAAATCAAGCAGATGGCTATTGTACCGTTTTAATTCGTCACATAATGATGGATCTATTTTTCCTAAAAATTCTTCTGATGAACCATATAATTCAACAAGCCTCTGCAAACTATCGCCCGTTGATAACCACCTTAATTCAGTGTACAGAAGCAATTGGATGAAAGTTTCATTATTTTCTTCGCATAGTTTTGCAAAGAGTCGACAATTCAGAGGATGGGCTTTAATTTTTTGGATAAATCTGATGCACACTTACAAAGCTTCATATAGTTTACCACTGAGTTTTTTGCTACAAGATGCTGTCTGTGTAAAACACAGTGAACAGGATATACAGTAGGAACCTTTTCCTTAAGATAGACAGAGGAACCTCTGTAACGACCCACCATATCTGGTGCGCCGTCGGTTGAAACCGCATTAATATTACCGAACGGAATTTTGTGTTTGTTCAAATATTCTTCCAAACATAAAAAATCGTTTTCCTTTTTGAATTAGTTTCAAGATAATAAGCAAAGAGAAACTCGTTAACAGTATTATTCAAAGTCGAGCTATAAAACCTCACGTAAGCCATTAAGATATTTGAGCTTCCAAAAGTTGATTCGTCAAATTGAATAGTAAAGTAAGAATGTTGGAGTTCTGAGGTTACAGTTTGTTCAACATCGAAGGCCATTTCCTCGCTGCGCCACTGCACAGATCTTGCACTTAACGGTATGGAATTTAGAGCTTGTTTAGAGTCTTTATTCATAACATTTTCGATTGCATCTTTTATAGCAGGTAATANAATGTTGTATGATGCCTTCAAACCTCCTTCACTATCAGCGCTAGTAGATGATTTCAAAAATGCATTCAGGTTTGGCTGAGCTCTTAATTTTTCTTCCAGTATTTTGAAGTCATCAAGATCTTTATTTTTCTTATCAGAATGGATCCTTTCTAAATGGTCTTTCATATTAGTTGGTTTCATAGCATCATTGCTAAAAGTTTTTTCACACAATGAGCACATACGCATAGTTTCGTTAACAAGCGATGACGCAAAGCCAAATTTAAAATACTCCGGTGAATGTTGCTTACATTTTTACTCAGCATTGCTATTGAGTATTATGAGTATTGGAAATAACTCTTTATGCAAAAAGCAGTGCAAGTTTTAAACTCAATAATAAATATAAGCAGCAAGAGACCGGAACAGACCAAAAGAAAAATAGCGGGCAACTAAGAGCAAATGATTTTGTAAGCACCTGCAAACGAGACTGAGGCTGTTTCGAACGTGTTACGCGCTCGTTCGAATTCGTTCAACGACAAAATGTATGACCACAATATAATACGAGCTATTATATCGTATTGACCAAGTACCGAAAACAATGAAATGTAACATCGTGAATAATTACTGAAAATTGATACAGGTAAGTATCTTGTAAAAAGTATCGCGTGGAAGGAGAGAGTGTACTCGGTTCTCTGTGCTGTGCATGTTTTGTGTATGCGTCGTCTGTACACGCCAGACATACACACATACTGCACTAGAGGTAAGGCTTTGAGTAGCTGTCACTAGCGAAAGCTGTCTCGACTGCGGTTACTGCATTGTAAGCAATTGTTCACTCATAACATTTAATTTGATTTGCAACATATCTATATTGAAGTTTTCCATTTTTATTTTGTATATTGAAATTTGACGAAATTTCAAATTTTTCTACATAAAATGTATTTGTATCCAAGTTGGGTTGTGATGAATTAGTTACATACAAAATCTTAAAATGAGGGGTTTTGTCGTAAATCAGAATGAACAAACATCCATATTATGGCTTAAAGTTTATTTTCTACTTTTTACACAAGAAGAAACCACTAATTTTGCTTTTGATTTTTCTCTCAATTACTTCGGAGTTTTTCCTTCTAATTTCCATTTTCTTGTCAGCATACCAGCCTTTGGGTAGACAGAGTACGCGAAATCATTCTAAGTAAATGTCCAGAAAATTAAAGTGTCCAAATTGACAATGAATCTGTGTATGTATATTGTTAAAATATATTCATTTATGTTTCCTCTTGACGTGAGGTAGTCCGAATATATAGTAATCTGGATACATTGCAATACGGATGTGAGAATTTTTTCTGTACAACAGCGAGCATATGTCTACGCACTGTAATGCGACAAACCCTAAAAAGTACCGACAACAATTTTTTACTCGTGTGGGACTTCTGCAATCAACGTAAGCTTTCAAAATTTTGGATACCGGTGTCAGAGTATTGAATAACTAATGTGGTGGAATTTAGTAGCACAAATGAGGGGTTTCACCGGCATGAATTTAGCGTTTGTAACTTGAGGATTTGAGTAGAACCATTTATACAACTTGATAAAAACTGTCGTCTAGATTTTAGGATGTGTTTGAAAACGTTTTCAAATTATAATCCACTGCAGTTAACAAAAGTAAAACTGACACCTGTGTTGCTTTTATGAATGAATATATGAAGTTTCACTTGCGTATAATGTTTCATGCATTACTTCCTACGAGCCTTGGAAATCAAACAATGCTAAAAAGTCCATTTTCTCATAGTTGGTGACGAAATATGATTGTTTGTTGGAATTGCCATCCATTCTTAAGTTGCCTGTTAAGCTACACTAACATGTGAGGCTTTTAAAATTAAAAATGGGCTTAATTGTAGCTCAATTAGCAGTTCTTTTCGCCTAAGACCCATGCACATTATTTGTACATTACAGTATCACGAGCAAGCCGTGGTATTTTACTAAATTTTAATGCTTCCAAGACCAATCCGGGTTTTTGTTTTTCCCTTTCACGGGCGTGTTTACCACGATGGGTCGGCTAAGTGGGTTTTCAACAATTTCTGGAACCGTCTTCAAAGCCTAGCTTTTAAGGGCGGCTCGTTAGAACATTTTGTGTTGAAATATTAAGCTATAATAATGCTTCGAATCGAACTAAAATTCCGAAAAATAAGCTAAAATTGCAAACAGTGATGCAAATTATTTTCATAGGAAATTCATAGTGATCACATTGAATATAAGTATACATGTTCTCGAAAGAGATGAGTAAAAGACACAGTATTTCAGTTTGGTATATTGAAGTATGTTAAGAAAATCCAAAGTGGATATAAATTGAACCAAAAAAAATTCCCTTTAAATTTAAAGTACTTCAAAATAAATGGAAGGATCTTCCTCGCCTATTCAATTTGGCTTCATTGTAAGCGAATTTTTCGCGTTTTCCCTTCGAACAGCCGATGATGCTAACGTAATGTCTCAAGTACAACATCTCGTCATCTTCTGAGTATGACTAGAAAACTTCGGAACCATATTTATATTACTGCAGATTTTATTATTCTATTTGCTCATCAGGAAACATCCTCTCAAGCTGTGACTGAGTGACAACCCTCTGCTACCAATTGATTGATCCTGCATAATCTTCTGCTTCGAAGTTAAATTCGGAGATCTTGAACGTGTGAACTTTACTTCGTATGAAATTCTTGCATGCTTCTTTGATTCATCTCTAATCGAGGTCTTTGATGTCTCTGGTCTCTGTCGAGGTCTCTGAGACCTTGCATGGTGTAGTACGAGTATATGTACCTAAAAGTATTTTTCAGGTCAGGGAACAATGAGTAATGTTGTAGTACAGGTGGCTAAGTAGCACACGTGACAATTAGTTTGCGCTTTAGTCTGAAGGTCCCGATTCAATAGCCCGGGCTGAGTTCTTTAAAGGAGGTCGATTTAACACGATAAGCCTGTAAAGGGCTGTGAATGAACCTTCTAAGAACCCGTAAGACTTTTCATAACCATTGCTTGTTTGTTGCATAAAGCCTCGCTCTATAACATGACGTTGATCAACTCTACTAAAAGCGAAAGTTACATATTGAATCGAAAATCCTTGGCAATGAAGCGTAAACGGTCCCGATTAAAGTATGCCTTCAAGGTCAATAGAATGTACGAAACCCTGTCAATACTGTACTTATTCAATCTGTTACAAAATTTCACACTTAGAGTACCGATGTACGTCTTGGTGACTATGAGCCGAAACAAATGGAGCATCTTGAAGATACCAGTGCCATGTCCTGGTACTGACCCGAAGACCACTTTGAAAGCACGAGAGATGACGAACGTCGAGGCATGAAGTGCAGAACGTTTTCACATCAGTTCCCTACCGAGTCTTTGAGGAATCATTTTAAAAGTCCCACGGTAAAAACAATGTCGTCGATGACATCATCGCCTTGAACGTGAAAATAGATCAACAGTATGGGATCCGCACGCAGGTCTCTTCTTGCGTCCGTCGTGTCCCCTTTGAGGTTTTAGCATAGCCCATACTTTATTGAAATTTTTAAGGACAATAACCTATAGCAAAGGCACAATATATTCTTTGCCTTTTTAGCAGTGCAGGCTGCCAGAAGTTTGTCATCTCAGTCTCAGTGTACCAAAAGTGGGCCTATGTATGGAACTTAAGTTTTCTCGATCGTGAATATTCGCTCCAAAACGTGTCCGCGGCCAAGTTTACCGAACTTAACTTCTGGAGAGGTTCAGATCCGAAATATCATTAAATGTGCTGTTGTACACTAGCACCTAACATGGCTATGCGGTCAATGAGGTATCTAGATCGAGGGCTGTTGTACCAGTAGTGGAACTTAGAACTTTCTTCGGCGTTGTGAAGACCTGCAAACGTCGAGCAATAAAGAGTGGAAGTAAAGTCTTCTACGTTGGAGGAGAACATAGAAAATATATGAGTTGTCACTGTTGAAAACTTTCTGTGCTAATGTTTCGATCTTCTTGTCTGTGTTTGGTCTCCCCAAGCCTTCTTACGATCTCACAAGTTCATTACGAAGTGAAGAGGAGGAAGTGATGTCAACATGTTGCGCTTGTCGAAATATACATGGTGTTATGGAAAAGAGGTACAAAATTGTATACCAACCAAAAAAATGGTAAACTAAGCGCTTTTGCCTGTATGAAAGTTTTCGAACGAAAAAACTTGATGTTTGAGATATTAGCTGCCTAATGTTTGAACCGAGGGAATTCTCAGAAATGAAATTGCTACCGAGTAATTTATTGATATATTTAGTTCACAGAAATGATTCAAAGAAACCCACCACTCCTACCGATTTTGGGGAACACATGGAAAGCCTTATTTATTCAAAATTTGTGGAATCAGGAGAAGATCTCTTGGCATAAATTGCGGTGGCTTCCGGCGATATTTCTCGCCTTTTCCATAATATCCTACAGTCCTCAAGTTGAAGACATCATATGGGCACCGATGTGCGTGGTGGAAACTTTGATCCATTTTGTGCAGTGAATGGATAAATAAATTGTCTCTTGCCAATTTTGTTCTCAAAATTGATACTTTCAAAAATCAAACAGCTAATATCTAAAAACTAGAATTAATTGTGTGCAATTTCATCGACGCAGAAGTAAATTCTTTTGAACAGTCGTCTCCTCCAGAGCATGATGTGGCTCAGGTGTCGAAAGTCACCAAGGGAGTCATCATATACGCACCTGTCCGTCACCTCGATTTTACTGTTTTTGAGGTTCTGTTTCCATATCAATTTTTCCATCATTTTTTCTCAGGCGTTCAACACTTACCTTTAACTGTCCTATGGTGATATTGCCAGGCCTTCATCTCTGTCAAAATAAATTCATGATTACATGAAACTTTAGATGTATCAAAATCTGTTGTTTGCCCAGGCATATGATTTTGTTTAGAATGCAAAAATTTTAATTATTTTTCACAGTAACATATAAGCGTTTGTCGTGGTGATAGCCCAGGCTCATTATTTTCGCTACATAAATAACTATCTTTAGATTCCATGAAAATGAAACTTGATTAAGGATAGTTCCCGTGCAATATCCCTACTAATATACTGCGATAACAATTTAAAAACTTTAACACTATCCAAAGTCCGTTTTTGAATTTTTGTCACGTTCAATTTTTGTATAAAGCCTTTGTGAACAAAATTGTTGTTTTAAAAGACACAAATAAATTACATCAATATATGCGAAACACATTGTTGTATATGTTATTGCATTACGAACTTCTTAGGTTTGTTAACTCTTAATTACAGTGGATGACTGAGAATTGAGTACAATTTTTTGGGAGGTTAGCGAATGATGCAGACTCCAGTACTTTGAAATTGTCCTCCAAACACTTCACCCAAAATTAAGATAAAAAATGCCACGCTTCGAATGATTCAACGCATTCAGATAGCAATATCATCTAACTACGGTTATCGAATGAGGGCAGCTGTAAATGTGAGTAAGCATCGAAACGCAAGAGCTGAATCCATAGTGATAAATCTTCTGCTGACGCTGCTCTGATGAAGCTATTGAAGCTCAATACGGCTGTGCATGTCTCATGAGATTGAATTGTGCTGGACCTAAAGCTGGAGCTGAGATAAAGGCCTTCGAGCGGCGTGGTTTAGGTGCAAGTCAATAAGCCTCTCGTTGTTATTCCGGCCCATCCACCTCCTCTGAATGCCTCTCGTGAATACTGTCAGCCCTGCAAGACGTATACGGATGTAGTCATTATTCGGCTCAGCTTGGTTAAAGTATTACTTGACGCTATCTTTACCATCGTATTTTTGTCTGTCTCTGCTTTATGTCATTATTAAACTATGAGTTCACTTACTTCTTTTTGATTCATAAGAAATATTCCATCACTTTGCATCATATTTTAGTCATTATAATAAATTGCATAAACATTTCCTTCAAATGCATGATAAAAAGCAGTCGAATTGCAACTTACCATAGAAATCTATGGACTGATTGGACATGAGAATAGCTTGAACCGTCTTCTTTACAGATTCCAATAAGGATCGAATGTTATATGAAAGGATATGAGTAATATATTAAATCATTTATGGACGTCAAGATTCGTTGGATCAATGCTATATTTGATTGAGAATAATAATCAAACAAAATACGGTGGCTGTTAAGTTTGCTCATTTGACATAACACAGTCATCCATCACAGCTGTACCGAGCTCTCAACTGTACAGCTGCAACGAATAACATTAGGCCCTCTTATATCACACGTTTTTCACTTTTTTTCAAAGAACACAATGAACCAAGAACACCACAGGAAGCATTTATTCGAGAAAAGGCGACGAGCTTTGAAAAGGGCGTTTCGAGCATTCGCTCATCATCAGCAATAAATATGGTGAGCCATCGTCTAAACATCTAAAAAAGAAAGAAAGGAACGTGAGACAGAATAATGTAAATTATTTTTTAAATTTAAATTCCTACCTAGTGATAAAGTAGAACGGATATGAACTGAATTTATTATTTAAAACAAGCTCTCTTTAAACTCTTTTCTCATTAAAAATTCACGCCTTTTCTAAAATTTAGAGATTTGAATAGTACCTTGCTTTGCCAAAAAGATAGCAGTAAAGTTGGTCGAAGTAACCTAGGTATAGTACTTGACGACAAAAAGTGTTCCTCTATAGCAAAATGTAACAGACTGGTTAGAACATCTTTCACGCTCAAATCAGGACGTTCCGCTACCCTATAACCAAGAGTACAGCCAGTCATCTCAATGTATGGTGCACATTATGCTCAACAGAATCTGCAAATGAGGGAAGCCCCCTTCGCAGCTGGTAGTTCATCTTTGAAATGAACATTATAACTCGAACAGAAACGATTTAAAAGAATTACTTTAAAATTTATCGCTGGAAAATGCTGTCTTCTTCACTTCTTTTGGAAATACCGCTACATCTGTCAGATTATTTTAGTTTTTTCAATCAAATTTTTATTTATTGAGCAATCTGGAAGAGGAAATTTGAGCAACTAACATGCATTTTATAAATCAAGCGGACAAAAAGGTAAAACGATTAATTGATACGAGAAGCAATGGATTTAAAAAGAGTTCCCAGAAAACTAGATGGTTGATAGATACATATGCTTGGCAAATGTTAGGATTGTGTGGTAGATAAAAACTGAACTTATTGTGCACGTGTCAATCATAATTTTAACAATAACTTCATAGCACGAGCAGAACTTTAGTGAGAACCTTCCATAGGATACCCGTTAAGAAACAATTCGCGTTATACATTGAAGAATAATTTTTACTTCTAACAAACTGATAGCTTCTTTATGTATTCGTTTCCGAAAATTGATTCGCTCCTAACCTCTCTACTCCCGCGAAAAAAAATGACGAATGTGTTAAGCAGAGAGAGGAAAATTGCTATATTTCGTCTTTTCCTAGCTAGGTCTTCGAGTGAAAGCCATAAAGTGCCCTAAACGATCGCCAAACTGTCCTAAAATTGCCATAAAATTCACCCGGGAGAATAACAGCCGTCGAATATCTTTCGCCGAGCCCGGCCAGTTCTTCTGCGCTCTGGCTAGCTGACGTGCAGGCTAAAGATCTCGGTACCTACTATTTAGTTGAAAATTTTCAACCACAGCTAAGGTTTTCTCATCAAGATCTCAACTATTCATCAAGACGTATCTATGGTTAAAAGAATTCACAAAAGTTTTGTATCCGCACATAAGCGTGCGGGTAATTTTTTTTGTCAAAATCCATGGCATCGCTGTTCTCACTTTTAAAATTCATTAGCGGTAAGCTTCGTTTCCTTTTGGCAGCGTGAACTCAGACACTCGAGTAATTTTTACACATCCTAAAATGCTCAATTCCTGTGCTTAATAAACGCATTTCCAAAATGATCAGGGATGAATGACTCTACAGCGATGTATCACAATGCTAACCGACATAAAAGCAAACGAGTTTCATGATAATATTTTACATTTCTATCGTAATGACTTGAGTTCTTTATGAATGCTTGCATAAACAAAAAAATCTGGTATGAGTAATGATTTTGAAAGTTTATCCTCATCGATGGATCATAATGACTTATATCATATTCCGGTACGCCAATCCACAGTACAATTTGCAAAAGGCTATGAAAAAGGTCTTGGTCAAATAAACTACTCAACAAACCGAGAAAAATGATTGTGTGGGAAAAAACTACACATCGATACCACTCATAATTTTGAACACACAATCAATCGCATCTGCTATATTTGATGAAGCATAGCAGAAGCTAAATGAGATCAAATTGTTCAGAATTGAACAGAGCGCAAATAAAGTATTAAAAAAAAATTATGTATAAATCTTTTTCGGCATTGATTAGAGCGATGAGACACAAACGTTAAGCTAAATTTAGCATGCAACTATTTCAACTTATTAGTGGGTATTTTTAGTAAATAAATCACTGTTCTACTTGGTTCGCAAGTTCACTACAAATTGAAAATATTATTCCATGAATTTACTGCGCTTATAAGATTTCAGAGTGATAATGCTTGGATGTACATTATACGTGGATAAAACTCACAAAAATATAAGGTAAAATAAGTTTAAAAATATAGGGAAAATGGCAAACAGTATTTCAACCAAAAAATAGTGTACGGCCACTATTATTAAACTGGAACCACAGAATAAATTTTGAGTGACGGATAACATCATTCTGGCCATGTGCAGCCCTAACAAAAGAGTGGTAGAAATTTTGTTGAAAGTAGGAAACTGAATTTGAGGCCGTTCAGGGTGCATAGATAAGTGAAGCTCTGCATCTCACATGAAACTGAGCCAATGAAATGAAATGAATAAATCAAGTTCTTCTCAAATGCAAAATACTCAAGTAATTTATTTAAAATAGGACCCATTTTCATGAATGATTCATGTGTCTCGAAATTTTCTATCTTTTGTTTAACAATTGCATTCCTTAATAAGAAATTTTTTTAAATGCTTCTATTGCCACATCGCTGTTAATGAATATTTCATTGGAAATGAAAAGTTGTGAATATTTCAGCTAGTAGTAATTTGTAAAATCATTGTTAAGAGAATATGCCTGAAACACACAATTCAAAATTTAGCCAACGCAACTTTTCAACACCTATTTTCCACAAGTACAGCCATGCACCGTAATGTGGTAAAACTGGTACCTTCTCAATTCACATTTTTAAACTTTATTTCTTTGAATTTTTAATTATACGTAGTTTTTAAACAATTTTAGATGGGGGTTTTTGTTTTCCCACAAACAAGAGTTAATTATCCCTATGCGAGATCACCAAACGTAGTGGAAACATTCAACCATCTAAGGCCTAAAGGAAGTTTTGCAGGCTGCTTTGGGGATTTACTTGCATCTACTATGTGGCTTAATTCCTTACTGTAGTACAAGAGCAGTTTTTTACAAAGGTAGGTTTGTAACCACCGGCGCAATGATTACTCTATTCCTAGTGTCCCCGCACGAGTTCGGCAATCATTACGCCGACCCTTCCACGCATGCATCACAGCAGACGGATGGATGGAAAACCTTCAAGCCTTTGGAACGAGATCAAATTCGAAGACTAGTTGGCTCTACGTGTGAGCTATATTATGACGAAATGCAAAACATCCCACCACACAACTGCGCGTGAAACTGCCACCTATGTAACTCAGACGATGAGGAAGCATGGACCGAAAGTGCAGAAGTTCGCCTCTTTTGCTGTGATGCAATATTATTTTCATCCTTGCCTCGGCTATAGGTTCTACTGGGTGTCCATAAAGTCTCTTTACCCTTTCAAAGTGTATTAAAAATTCAATTGATAAGATATTTATTCAGATTTCTTCTATTGTAGTGTTCATTAGAATTTTGAATCACAATTGGCATCCTTGTGTTTCAGGGATACTGTTTGTGAAAGAGGTTCTGCTGAATTAACTCCTAAAAATGGCTAGCCCTCAAGAGAAGGTGCAATGTGTTGCATGGCTTATTGAAGCAAAATCGGATAGGCAGACAGCGAAACCACAGAATTGAAAAGAAATACGTCGCGATAAAAATCATCTATTTATACATTCAGACCAGCTGGGCCAGAATAAAACGTCATTATAAATGTATGTTATCTGGAACGATGAAAAACAATTTTATTTATGTACACACCGTTAATCCCGTTAATATGTGACCAGCCACCCATACTCTTTAGACCATATTGAAATAGTTTTATCAGTGGGCCAGTCGGATACCATGATTTTAGAATCCCTGTATATTGCTAAGCACAAACCGAATCTGAACATAAATCAAACTTCCGTGACTCTATTTACACAATAAAGCATTTTTTACTCCATGATTTTGATTAGATTGGTTTCATTATTTTTTTGTAAGCCGTTTCATTAGAAAACTTGTATATTGTCCCTATAATAGTCCATTTTGTCCGTTTTATGATTAACGGTGTATAAATACATCAATCAGTTATTCATCATTTCAGATTGCATTCATTCATAATGACGTTTAAGACGAAACCAGCTGGTCTGAATGTGTAAATAGATGATTTTTCTCGCGACCCTTGTAGTTCTTTTCATTTTGAAGATTAGGTTTTCAACCAAACGTCCAATTTCAGAAGTTATAAAACTTTATTGCAATGTCCCGTATCGATCAAAGATACGCGAATTTACTGACCTAAAGCAAGGGATTACAGAGGCCATAGCCACAATAGTTGAGGCTACGCTACAGCGAATGTGGGGAGAAATTGAGTGCCGTCATGATGCGCTCCGTGCAACTAATAGTGCCCATGTAGAAGTCTAATAAATGAGGTAAAAAATCTAATGAACGGTAAATGAAATAGAACAAATCTGAATACAATATTCTAGCAATTGCCTTTGTAATACATTTTTGAAATGGCAAAGAGACTCTATGGTCACCCTGTATATCGATCTTATGTTTTGTAAACTATAAATATCTCTATTTTGATGATCGTGTGGCCCGTAGATAGTAGAAAGAATGCGTGAATTTTCTGGCAAAAAACTACATCTTCCATCGAGTGACTTAATAGTCACAAAACGAGAATCCTCGCTTCACGACGCTTGACAGTCCATTTCAATACGTAAGTGAAAGCAGTAATCGAATATTTGTGTTTTTCCCATTGCACGAACTAGATTTGATGATTTTTTCATGGTAACTAACCTTTTATTACTTTTACTTTGAAACAGAATGTTATGAACGTTGCTGAATTTATATCACCGAAAAAGTTCATTGGTCTTCGGTCATTGCTCTATCACTTCTGAGTGGTGAAAACAGAACGGATTCTAAGTCTGCAATTTTGCCTTAACCCTTGCGAGGCTGGTGGTACACATTTCATACCTTCAAAATGGTCGTTTTTAATGATCGGTAGTACGGAGAACATGCCTTTTTCCAACTTAATTCATGTACTGCTTAGGATGCCAAAATTTGTTCATCTATCACAAAGGCTAGAAAATATTCTTGTATTCGTGTGGGAAACATATGACATTCATTAGAATACGTAGAGTGTTTTCTGTACTTTTAGCACCTTGAAAGACTAAAATTTGTACTTCTACTATGAATACAATTTTGGGCAGGTAACATATATTTCCACCACAAGCATGAGCCTAGAATGGTTAATTTATTAAATTCCAATCTGATCCACCATAACAGCCCCTTTGGTGCATGACTTTGGGAGGTTAATGCATTTTCAACTTCAACGAATAAATCGCTAAGATACCTGTCAAATTACTTTCAAATATTATTTTAAAATATTCAGTTAATTATTTTCAAATTATTAATATCCAGTTTTGCCACGACTTCATCCGAAATTGGGAATGTGTTTTCATTTACAAGTCCCAGAACGTGATATCGATAGAGAAGGAAGCTGGATTGGAGGTTTCTTGTGAAAAAAAAACTTCTATAGCCTTAGTTTAATTCTACGTCGGAGAACATTTTTTCATTTACTTAAATTTTAAATCGATACATATGTTAGTTACTAAAATTACAGGTGTATTATAGCAGATTTACTTGGGCGTCAGGAATCCTGCATATTAACATTTATATTTTGTATTAATATTGTACTTAAACGAGATAGCAAAATGAAGATCCAATTTATAGCATAATTCACTATTTTTTGCTCTGTTAAGTTTCAAAATTTATAATAGTGCTTACCCTGGTGATGTTAAAATATGGAATCATAGTAATATTTTGAGGAGATGAATAACACATGACTCATAAAATTAATGTACGAAAGTGTAGAAATGTACCATAGTATACAACTTTATTGTTAAGTGTATCAGAGCAATAATTGAATGAAACAATAGTAGGGACATAGCAAGCCGCTGTCCCATTGTAAAAAATAAAAATTTTTACTCTGGATGAATAGCACATCTTACTCAAAACGACACAGAAAAGCTGAAACAAAATCCCTTGAAATGAGAAGAAAGTTTCGCATGGATGATGTGTTACAAATCGAACGGTGCAGAAATTCTTCACGGAAGAAAGAATTATTGAAGTTGCGTACAATTATTCCACCTTTCGGGCCAAAATCGTGAATAATTTTACACTACACGGTTTTAACCAGAGATGTTAACTAGACTTTAGATTAGATGTTATGAGGCTATTGGAGATAGGATAGAGAGGAAACAAAACAGAAGTAGCGGGAATGAGTCTTCTCTTTTCTGCGGTGGTGCACTGACACCTTCGTTCTGGACGATTGAGGCATATAGTGCGGTCCGGATAATCGCATAAAGGAATTTGGAACAATAATTTTTACACATATTTATATAATTTCTAGAAAAGAATGTGAATATCGGAACTGTGCATTCTATTTTGAATTAAAATTTTGAACCGAGTAATCAGGTGAAACTAGATCTACTAGTTATTGATCTATGTATAAAATATAGGTCCTAATTAAATGTTTACTTGGTAACGCAATGAGACATATAAATATGAAAACCGTTCTAAATGTGGTTTATTGATGGAATTTCGTATTTTTGTATTCAAGAACTGAGTTCGACAAGTTGCATTCGCATGAATAAACAATAAAGACTTTTAATGCAGGCTATGGACGCACATGGTTTCCTCCATTCAATACACAAATGAACGTCTGTCAAGTGCGGATGTTAATTGTACTCTCTAAAATGGATTAATTGATCGACAAGCACCTTTAATTGCTTCGCAGAGAACTTTTATGCATGAATATTGCTTACCATCGACATGAATCCTCCTCTTGACAGTTGACCGTAAATTTTCGTTAGGATTCAGATCGGGCCTGTTTGGAAGCAACACCCTTGAATTGTGTCCTGTAAATCCATGGTCTTACAGCCATTCGGTGGTGTTCTTTTATCTGTGCGCAGGTAACATCAAATACCTTCTTTTCACAATTAATTAAACGTCAAACCAGGGAAGAAAGGCGTTCTCCCAGACCTTACGATACGAATTTGAACTTAGTTTAAATCCTTTAGGCAGTTTGCATGGGCCAATAAAAAAGTTCCACAGCACCTTGTCGACAAATGGGCACTGCTGCCGATCAACCATTCAACCGCAAACCAAACGACCACGCATCAAGTCCATCGAAAGCGTTACTCGGGGCTCTTCAGGGGAAATCCGATTAATGAAATTACCTAGCAGGCAATTTTTTCCAATTCATCCGTATTGGTTTTGTTTTTGCCTCGCTCAATCGAGGTCTCTCGATGAGACTCCTCACTTTGTCAGGGGTGTGTTGGTAAAACCTTGTGGTTTATGTCACTTTTTGGTCCACAGTCATTTCAGAAATATTCTTACAGGTGGAATGATGAGTTTTAGAGGATTTGAATTGTATTTTACGAATATCCCTCGTAGAAAACTTTCGCAAATGAGCTTATTCTTGGGTCTTTCTGTGAGTTTTACTAAAAAATCAGTTGAAAGTACTGGGATCACGACGTAACTTTCTGGATATTTCTAGTGATGACGAACCAATTCGATGCGTGGAAGGAATTTCAGTCGATCTTCTTCAGCAGAACCAAATTCCATGCTCATGTTAGTATTTATAGGGATTTTGCATCTTTAAACAGAAGAGTTAAAATGCTAAAATTTCACAAAGTGTAAAGAAGATGACAATTAAGGGTAAAATTATTTCACTGGACATACTTACAATTCGAATAAATTATTCTATACTCGTATAAAATACAAAAGTTAAAATATTATATTGAACAAGACCCGAAAATATGAAACGCTATTTAATTGTTTCAATTTATAAAACATACTTGCATAATCAAAGCAGAACGCGAACGATTTCATTTGGAGCGATGGAGTCCGTGCACGGTTTGGTATTTTAGTTTACGACTGGCTCTTAGTTAAAGCATAAAAGTAGGACACCCGCAGAGCGTCGCGCAACGCACAAATAAAAAACACTAACTAGTCATAGCAGCTGCTCGCGTAACATATAACAGACCAATGAAAATTGTAACTTTTATTAGTGAGCTGTAAAAATGACTAAAAAAGTTTATTCGTCTATTCTGAGGAATAAATTTATTCATTCATTCCAAATTATACCCTCGTTTTATATTTCTAAAGAAAGAGCCTCCTCCCCCCAAAAAACGCATCATATGAATAAGTTGTGTGAAAATAATTTCGTGTGAGAAGAATACAGGGTTTTAATTCACTCAATATTAATCCATTACAAACTGGACTGGAGTAGTGTTCACTCGAAAGAACTAGGCCGACTCTCGTTCTCAAGCGATGATCACTTTTAGCTGTTCTATTCGGTGAAATATCACCACAATTTCACATAAAAACAGTATATGAGGTAACAAACGAAGCTTACCAGAAATTTAGGTATTTTCAACTACATATTCCTAGTATTGGCTCATTTTCCCACGGTAGTATTCCCCGAATTTTGTCTAATGAGTCTCATTCTACGTCATACATTTAATCTTAAGGTCGCTTCGGGATGTATATTGTTTCTTTTGGTAGAAAATGTTCTTCTAAAACTGACTCTGGTGCGTAGCATATGAATTACAGGTACATACCAAAACTGTGCATGAAAGCTGTATGCTGCTCTGGAAGATGAAATGAAACTACTTTTTTTCTGCTTTCCATTACGCAGATTAACATGAATTCAATTCCTAATTAGCGGTAATTTTAGCGTTTTCTCCATTGATACTTTTGGTAATGTAACTGAAGTTTCGAATTCGTATTAAAATTAGAACAGGACTACGAGTTTAAACTATGTATCAAGGTAAAAGTTCCATCATGTAAATGTTACCAATGCCTGTGAGCACCCGTTTCAGTCGAATATTTTCGCAAAACAATCACGCGGAGTTCAAGAGCGAGCGACTACGTGAAACTTTCGGACTTTAAAGAATGTTGTAAATTTTAGCTTTATTTTCTTACAAATACCTAAGCATACAGTCACATTGCCAAGTGAACGTGCGGTTGAGTGTTCAAAGAGGTGTGTCGTTTCTTATCATTGAGCTAAAGAAGCATGGTACGCGGATGCGAATACATCGTGTGTGCTTTCTCCTGCTCTCGTTTGCGCTCATCATTTCAAACTTGGGTACATTTGGTGTGCGTTTGGTATGTACGTATTTCTCCAGTGTCCTCAGTTAACACTTCTCATCCGAAGTAGGTCATACATGGTACACGCGGTAATCTAACCTAACCGAATGTAACCAAGCACTATCATTTGTGCATATAAATTATCAAGTTTTGGTCAAATTTGTATTCATCAATCGAATAAGTTAGTACTGGTTAGAAAGAAAAATTAATAGGAAACCAAATTTTTGAAAACAAATCTTTAATTTTACATTCACATCGGTGATATTGGTCGACATGTAATTTTTCCAGTATGGAGAATCGCATTGAAAGTGTTGAAATCCCACGATGGGGGTAAACATCTCACTTTTCTGTTCGGGTTAATGTTGCTCAACACCAATAGAAATTTCTTCATTGAAGATTACTATCACAAAAGCTGCGCCCCATCATATCACCTCAAAGAATTAATCACTCTCATCATTCGGAAACCAGGCAGCAGCTCCTCTTGATCCTTTCAGGAACTTGAATGTTTTTTTCAGTTCAGGCTCTTAATGGACCAATGAATTCAATTTTACGCTTTATTTTTCAGGAGTGCCCATGTGTCCAATTTTTCCAAGGATGAGAACGATGCCCTGAAATTACCCTAGAATTTTCTGTAGTATTTTAGTTAACAGAGCTTCATAGTTCATTTTTAATTATGGGAATTCAGTTTCAAAGCCATAAGACACTGAATACACTTGGAAATGCGTGACACATGAAACATTATAACATGACGAATGAATAGCCTTAAAAACTTTTTAATTTCATGAATGATATCTGACATTTTTGAAAGTTCATTTCCTTTGTACAAATTGTTTAAATTCTTTAAAGGCTCGACAGGAAGAAGTTGGATCCGTTTGTCATATACACAATTTTCTTATATTCTTTATTCGCTAGAGATTAATTCGTACACCGCATGAAACATGTGATTTTGGTGGACCCTAGGGCTTTCTATACCACCTAAATTGATAAGCCGTATTTATCCGCTCTGAGCTCTTCAGCAATCATTGCGTAGAAAATTCCCACGTATGAAAATAACTATAATTAAAATGTTACAAAAATAACACTCCTAGTCCCTGCATGGTTAGAGCAATCAATAAAAGCTCATCAATTTTAGTGTTATGCATTGGATCTCCTTTGGAGCTATTAATAGCTGCCAGCTCACTCGTTGATGGCAGCCGTCAAATAAGTTTCAAGAGATGCATTTGTGTGGGTAAGGGCTTAGAAACACATAGACTTTGAGCATTTGTTCTGAATATGTCTCATTTTATTTTGACCTTCAATGAGGATCGCTCGTTTTCAATGAACTATGTAATACGCAATCATTATCATTAACGCTAATTAAATTGCCCCCATATTTCTCGACTGTGCAACAATGTTTTCAATACAACACTGTTGAAAATTACTTCCTCAGAGTGAGTATATAAACCTTTTCACTTGCCATTGGTGGAGAAAGTTTTTCACAATCTAAATGGTGAAAATCAAGTTCGCATGATTTGAGAAATACTCAATTTGTAGCCTACAGGGATTAGGAGCATTTAAATTTTTCGATGCACAAAATTATAGAGTAGTACTATCTGTATTCCACTTGGAAGTAAATTGAAGGGGGATAAGCAAATTAACTTCGAAATCCATTTTTTTGGAGCTAAGTGAGGCTCTTGGGGTCAGAGTCCATAAACATTCGTCTTGCATTTTTTCCGGCTATCATGTTGCATTAGTCAACGGACAGCTGGTGAGGTAATATTACGTTCCACATTTTTTTCTAAGAGGGAAATGAAGAAATGAATGTTTTCCATTGTCGAGATAAAATTGGCGCAGAGTTTCCATTGATCTTCTTCAGCCCTGCGGAGTAAGTGCAGTTACCTAATACCTAATACTGCAAATACCTAATCCTTACCTAATAGTTTGGTCGCTGGGAGTTCCGTGTGGTCACTTTACTGTACTCCACTACAGTAAAATGACATGTGTGCTCTACTCTACAAGTCGCTTGTGGTTTGCATCACAAGTATTGATGTAATAAACTACAAGCATGCATGTGCGATTTTTTGTCAGTGCTTAATCTTTGCTTACTTATTCCAAAATGATACATTTATTTTCATCCTATGTTAGGGTATTTTTACAACGTGTTTATTTTCGTGCCTCTCAGATGACATTCCCGACGAAGTTTTTTCGAAGCCAGACTGCTGTAAGCTTCATATATATGTTTTTACAGTGTCAATTGTACTTCTTTTTAGGCTTGTACTCAGGTTTAGATTCCCTTCTTGGAAAACAATCTCAGCTATCATTTTTGAAAACATGACTCAGCTAGTCTAGATGCATTTCGAAGGCTTTAGAAGGCACCACGAAACCTTCATAAAGCTCAACTTGTTTTACCGTCCTGCAGGAGGGTAAGGCTAATGGAGTTTTCTTAAATTCGTACGTATTAAAACTTCCCCAAAGTCTCCGTAAATTGAAGCGGAATACAATTAATATGAAAAATGTCTCCTGTACAGCAAAATAAGAAGCAAAACAAAGACAATTGAGCAGTTGATTCACAAACAATTCCTAACACTTAATCAACCAACTGGTTAGCACCTGTATGCGTCCTGTTTCGCTTGGTTCTTCGATCAGCACAACCGCTGGCACTCCGGTATCATAACTCAAATCCCCCAAAAGAGACTATGTATGATATATAGAAGCTATTAGAGGGCAAACTCAATTTAACTTCATACAACACGGATAAATTTATATTTAGTTTTTTGGATAGACTCCTGTCTACTAACGAGAAATTTTGATTATCATTTGGCTTCGATTATAATTTACCAGTTTGTAAATTTGTTTTTTGTATTCTATGAAACCCATAAAAATATGTAATCAATCTTTAGGGGATTTGCGCCGTCTCTGTCGAACAGTTTTCAAAACATTCGCAACAGGGTTAAAAATATTGTTAATGAACTTTATGCAAACATAGATGAACACTTATTTTATGTGTTATGTTTAGTTCTACCATGTGTATCTGAAATAGAAAGGCTGCCTTATCGTGTATGTCGATTATAACGTGCATTCTCAAGTATTAGCCGCCCCTGTTAATATACTTTTTACATTTGTTTCGGTACCACAAGATTTTTGATCAGTGCATCATTTATATACGAAGTATATTGAGATATAGGAAGTTTTACTGTATCCCATCTAAACTGAGTGTATACGCGAAGAGCAAACAGCTACAAATAAAGTATTGTGGTACAGATATATCGAAAAGTTTACGAACTCGATTTTATAAAAAAATGACTCATTAATTATAACTCTCAGTTTCTCCTTCGAAATAACTTCCGTACGGTATGAAGTTTTTCGTTCGGTATGAACTGCATTAGGTTCGACATAATCATACCTGACGGAGCAACTCTCCCATGAAATCTAATTCGAAAAAGAGAAAAACAAAGGATTCATAACTAGCAAAATCTTAACAAGTTTAAAATTCAGCAAATTGATATGAAAGGGAAAGGGTGCTCTAGGGCTTGCTTTTCTTCGTCAAAAATAGTAAGTCCGAAAATATATCAACTGAATTGATTATAGCATATGGATAAATAGAAAGTGGCACCCGAGTTTTCACAGTGGAATTGGAACTAGGAATAACTGTGTGGCACAATAGGAACAAATAAACTTAGTAGTCAAGTTTGTGCGAGTGTCCTGAGCGAAAAAAGAAGTGATTACTTATGGATGGTATCCACCTAATTGTGCATCAACCACAGCCGAAGTCGATTTTATCCATCAGAGCACGCGTCGTTTAATTGGTATTCAACAACAATTTGAAGGTAAATTTTTTCTGACTTTCCATCGTCAACTGCATAATATCTCATCCATCGACAAGACTTGTGGTTGAATTTCTCCTGAGTACTTCCAAGATCACGCGTTTTCTAATTAGCATCGCTTCCATTTGGCGCTAAGCGAGAAGTTTTCCAATTTCTACATTAAATGAACATATTTGTTGGTCTTGATCAAACATTATACATGCAACTCTGAACATACTTTATTTACAACCTTACTTTTGGCTGGCGAAGTTATCACTCGAGTTACCAGGGCTTTCAAACCAGTCATGCATGCAAGATAGCATTGCATTGAGTTCGACAGGTATGCAAAATATTCAAATAATGAAATGAAATATGCAAATCACGAAATAAAATAGCTGCTTCTGTTGTTTAAAATTAGCATATCCGAACCTCTTCTATCTTGAAATAGTTATACATATGTATGGGGCTCGAAGATACAAAAATAATTAGAGTGGAGGCTTGAAAAAAATGTGGGCCCAGCCCTATTTGCATTGATTTTGTGGCCGAATTGAGTCACATATTGTACATATCCATGTAAAAAATACTTATAGCAAAAAATGATTGGAGAATAAAAAGATTCAAATAAAATTATAAAAGAATGAAAAATATGTAAATGATACAGCGTACATTTTGATCCCTCGAAATATGTATGGTCTATAGAGAGCAACAAAGGTTTCTCATTGTTTTTCAACTTCGAGTCCTGATGTGAAATTATTATCTAAGCTCTACTTGGGTATTCCAAATGAAATTATCACTTTTATAATGCTCTATACCTTTTAAGAAGCAAAATTGTAGACTTATATTGCATTTAACTCATTAATGCAAGTGACAATGGCTTTTACCACGTTAGGAAATGCCATTTTTAAGGCCATTTATATTCTATTTCCTGCATAAAATCTCTTTTCGATATCTAGTAACGAGTCTGAAGCGCGAATTCAGCGCTTGCTACAATTCACTCATTAATGTTTTTCCTAGTCAACCCGTCAGGTAAAAACGCATTCACTAATCAACGAACATGTTAGTGTACGGCGAGAAATATATTCCGGCATCAAATTGCCGAACAGTCAAATACTTTTTCGGAAATTTAATTGACACCTGTTATGAAGTCAACAAGGTGAAATTTTACTGATTTTTTGCGATATCATTCACAGAGTGATATCGTGGTGTAATTTTTTTAATTAATAAGTCACAAATATGTTATTTGAAAGGTCCCCTCAACGTGAGAAAACAGAAATTTGAATTCTGGTTCAGTGCATTGCTTGCGTGTGTCGACAGTTGGCGAAGTTTCTGGTTTCTTTTCTATGGAGTTTAATCAGTCACAAGGTATAAAATCCAGCGCAGAGGGAGCCCTATTCACTACAGTACATTTCATTTAACTTTATTCTGAAGTATTTTAGCCTGCAAGCTGCTGAGGGACCTAATTAAACTACGAGACAAAATTCCCGTCTCAACTTTGCTCTCGAGCACAGAGTAATGTTAGTCCGACGTCATAAAAGTTTTTATTTACTCATTCTTGGACAGGACTACATGATGGATGCTTTTCGAGTTCTGTTCTGATACTATTGAACAGATGCATTGGGGAACGAAGGTTTTTTAAGCACATTATTCTTATGTTTGAATTGAAAGTTGAGTGACTCATTGATTGCAGTATAGATACAGAGGCAAGTAAAAGCAATATCCATATTTTGAATTGTTTTTACACGACAACTAATAGAGCTATAAAAATGCGTTTCATAGAAAATGAAAGAAAAAGTCCTAAAATTAAATCCATTATTAATGATACGAATTTGAAGACAATTTATTTTTCGAAATTTACGCAATTATCAAATCCAAAAAGCCGAATTACGGCAAGGACCAGAAAGCAAAGATGGTGGAAAATTATTTCTCTCGCAATGAATCGCTTGTTACACGACAGATGAATTTCGAAAAAAACATTTAATCAACAAAGGCCTTTCAAACATTGTATTATTGCAATTATTTAAAAATTAAAATATTTCGGGCCAACAGTCGACTAAAAATTTTCTGGCAGACTGAAATTGGTACGAAATGTTTCGGTAAATCAGTGTGCTTCATTGATTGCAGCAGTAGATTCAAAAATGTCGACTAGGGAACGTTCCCATTAACCAATAATTTCACGAAGATCATTACAATGCAACCTTACAAAAGATTTAAAACCGTTTCCATATAAAATCAAGTAGTACAATTGTTATAGTTTGCAGACCATCATCAAAGAAAGGACTCCGCATGTGCATTTCTATGACGGACGAATGATGAGACTTTTAGCTCATGCCTAATCATGTCTGATGAGGCCGATTTACATTGCAGTGGGCATGTTGAAATACACAACTACTGATTCTGGTGTGCTTAAAACCCCTAGGAGAATCCATGAACAGCCACTTCCTGCACTGTAGGTTATCCTCGGGTTGAGGTATAACGAGTACAAAAAATATGTGTCCATACTTCTTCGATGATTTTGATGATGCAACTCTGACAGTGAAAAGAGACAACTACCAACAAATGGCACACGAATATTTATTGTCACAACCGGACGATATAGACATGCAGAATTTGTGGTTCATGCAAGATGGAGCGACACCACGTGCAGCAGTTGAAACCACGGCAATGCTAAGAACTACCTTTCCTGGTCGTTTAATTTCACGTTTTGATGACGTTACATCACCACAAGGTTTCCTGGCTTACCACTTCATATTTTTTCCTAAGGGGATGCCTCAAAATTAAAGTTTACATTAATTAATCTGCCTAATGCTCTTAATGAGATAAAAAAATATCATGGAAGGAATCAACAGAATAACTTCAGATGTTTCGGGAAAAGTCATGGAAAATGCTGTATGAAGAATATGCTAGTATTCGGATAACAATGGAGAAGATCGAAAGGATATCGTATTTAAGAAATTAAACTTCAAGACTTTCTTTTGTATAACCTATTTTTATAGCGGTATTAGTTGTCGTGTAATAAATGTGAAATGGTGAATTGACTTTTGTATTACCCTGTGTATAAAAATAAATCAATAGTTTCGAGAATTTCTCGTACAGACTAAAGGGGGGAAAAGGACGACGAACCAAGTTCACTTTATATTGAGAGATAATCAAAACCGCATTGCGAGTAATCAAACGTGAAGATTACGGTTATAATTTTAAGTTTGAACAGCCACACATCTGTCGAGATTCCGACCCAACCAGGAACTATGGTAGCCACGCAAATCTTGCTGGGGAACCGGGCAACCGCACGATTCGCTCGGAAAGGTACAGATGCTTTAAATAGCTGGCGTGCCTGCAATTAAAAGAAAATAGTGAGGAACCTTCCTATTCAACTGTTTAAGAAGGTTCACTTGGATCCGATTATTATCCCCAGAAGATCGGATTAGGCAAGGCAGCAATCAGAAAATTTTACTTCATCCGTGTTTGAATATAGAAGTAAAATCACGGATAAATAATTGGTACTGCCCTTTAATTCGTACAACACTCCCTAAACTGATCGACCTAGATTTACGGCACAGTTGCTACTGAACCAAAGTTAGACGAGACCGACAATCAATGAAATTTATTGCACAGCCTATTTAAACTTGAGATTGAGGCTGTCTGAGAGGCACTTGGTTAATCAAGGGGAAACATAAATTAAGAAAGTTCACACTACCGGCATTCCTCAACAAACCTCAACAGGAATGTCTCGTAGCGCCGAATCGTCCTCCCACGATGCCATGGACGTCACGTAAGACGCACGAAGGGCCCCCCTCCACCGCAAGCGTATCCGTCCTCGCGCCGTGGGGCTTCAGCTCAGCCTAGCATGGCTGCTCATGGTGTGATGCAATTGTCGACATCAGTGACGAACCCTCACCGACGCTCGACCAAAATGCTTGAAGGCTTGAAGCAACAGATGCATGATAGGGTTGAAGGTTCAGAAAGATCTGTTTAGCAGGAAATTTAACAGCTTCAGCTGGCATCCGGTTCCTAACATGCTTCTTCTAGATTAAGGTATAGAAATCAGGAAAGTTGAGAAACGGGCAGTGCTTTATTTAAACACTAATTTAGTAACTTAAATCGTGCATTCCATTGATTGGTCGGTCATAACGGCTCAAAAAATAAAACTTTTCAACACCTTGGGCCATCGCTCCAGTGGCTAAGAATCTTGCACTAGATAGAAAGGACCATTTAGTATAGGCCCTAGAGAACGGGGTATCTACGCCCAAAGTGTATTCCCACACAGGTCCTACTGTCCATAAATATAGCCACTCACGAATGAAGAGGAAGAAAATACAATGATGAGATAGCAGGAAAGGTGTGAAAATTGAAGGAAGCAAAGTGAGTACGAAAGATAGAAATTTAGAATTTTCATTTATTGCTAGGGTAATATAATTTCTGATATATATTTTCAATCCCTTCAGTAGAATAATATAACTATAATTGTACAACATATACAATTTAAGCATATACAATACGCAGTACCTATTAAACAGCATAGCACAAGTATCTGGAAAGATGTACTAACATTGACTGTTCTGAGTTGTCTGAAGTGTATGCAGAGGACGCACTAAACAACAGCTTGCGGATATGCGAAGGGACAGCATGCGCACAAACCGGCGGCACTCCAGGGTGACCAGGGCATAGAGGCCCAAACAACTTCAAGATATTCAAGATATTCAAGGACGATAGTGTCCTAAGAGCAAGTATAAAATGAGGCGAGATTTTGAAGAAGAGGCTTTTTTAGGCATCGGCAGAATCAGGCTGTGATTATTCCGCTCATTCCTATCTTTGTAAAGCAGCTGAATCCCTTGAGAACCTATTCATAATATATTTTGGTTGAGGAAACATTTATCATCATTCTATTCAACAACTCATAGACAGCGAATCATTGCCCCGCAGAAAACAAATCGGCCCCTAACATCGCCCCCTTCGAAACTCAAGTCCCCATAGCATACGATAAATGATCTTAACCAACCTATCCCTACTGCCTATCCTACGCTCTTGAGGGGTGGGTCCTCGTTGTATGATATTCTTGCTTTATGTATGGCTTGATAACGTTCAAAATATTTAGCTTCAAGTGTTCGAAATATGTGAGCCCCGAAACGTCAGCATCGTAGTGCCCACCTTCACTGTTCACTACACCCTGTTTTACTATCTTTTCTACAGAGTTTATGCCGCCTTATCTACTGTACGAATAAGTTTCGATAGCTTCATAAGCCTCTAAATGTTGGTTGACCTTGGTGATGATATTGCATTCAGAAAATGCTAACTTCAATACTTGCCTCTTACGTCTCCCCTTACTTCTAATCATTATTCTTCGTCTTCTTCCATCTCCAACGTACTGTGGATATCCCGTTTGTCGAAGAGAACGGTTTACATCTGAATTGTGATCCCCAAAACCATGCATGATTTTACATTATGCACTTCTTGTATGCCGTCGTCCGAATTTCTTCACTATTTCTGTGTCACTGGACGAGCGACTGTTGTCCTGGAGAATGCCTCTCGCAAAACGGTGCCGAACCATCTTATGGGTGTTGACTAGGTGTTGCTCATAAGGGCCCCAGCCTGGGCCTACAAATTCTATGACGCGGCGAGTGGGGCTCTTGAAGCACAGCGCTTGAATTCTTGAGGCGCATCCTTTAACGTTTCGGTGTGAGAATGCGGCTGATCTGATCGCTTGTGTTGCGGCTGACAGTATGTGGGTGCCCCGATGGAGATTCTCGGAGATCTGGACTCAAAGATATTTGGCGTTGGAAACTTTTTCAAGTACACGTTCATGGTAGTAGTAGCTGGTGAGGAGCCTACTTCGCCTCTTTGTGACGGAGAGTAGGTGACACTATTCGGCATTAAAGAGCATCGGCCACTTCTATTCAAAGGCCTCCAGCCTGTCCAGGTCTCCTTGCAAGTGATCTGCATCATTCAGTGAGTAGATATAGCAGTATAAGATAAGGTCGTCTGGTAGCAGTCGGACTTTGGCGTGGATTTCGTCCCCCAGATCGTTGATATATGTGCATCAGAGAGAGGGTAAGGCCAAGGATAGTACCTCGGGGGACTCATGATACGATTAGCTCAACCCTGGAGCTCTTTCCTTCCACCAACCTTAATTGAGTGTGATCCGTGAAGAAGTTCTGGATCCATCTCTTGGTTTGGTGTTTAACGCCTTAGAAGTCCAGCTTTAGGGGAAGACGTTGATGCGGGATTTTATCAAACGCTTTCGATGGGTCCCAAAATGATGGTGTCGATATGTCCGCCCCAGGGACATATATGTCCGGTCAATCTCTTCTGCAAGGTTTTCCACAGACAGAATGAACAGTATGTCACTGGTTCTTTTTATTTCATACTAGGCATCACGGATGATGATGTCGTTGCGAACCGAGGAGTTCCTTGATCTCCGATCTAACGATATGCCCCTGGATCTTGCAGCCCACTATAACCAAGGATATCAACCGATAGCTGACTGCCTGGTTTCTGTAACCCATCTTGACCACTGGCTGCACGTGGGCGTTTTCAGGTCGATAGGATCCTTCTGGTGGGCAGTGACTGGTCGTACAGAAGTGTTAGGGCAGGGGCCAATTTAGTAGCGGTTTCCTTAAGGAGACTTCTCACGATGTTTCTATGGGCCCGCCGCTTTCTTTGACTTGAGGATAAATATGTAGTACTTTGTGGACGCCAGCCAAGCTGACAGAGATGTTAGGTGTGAAGGGATATTTAATATATCTTGAATATTTTGAAAATGTTAGGGCCCCTATGCCCTGGCCACACTTGGGTGCCGCCGGTTTGTGTGCATGGTGTCCCTTCGCATATCCGCGAGCTGTTGAAGGAGACCGGGATGGAGGCTATCATCCAAAATGGCAAGATGCGATTGAAAATAACTTCAGAATGGGATTAAGAATGACTAAACTCGTTAAGTATTTATCAAAAAATGAGTGGATTGGTTCCTGATGTATCATTTTAAAAAATTTTCAGTATCGGCGCATCAGACTGCGTCCGTACTACACAAGCAGTTGCTATGTGGGCTCTCGGTGTAGGGAGGCAATTAAGAATGAACCGCATGATGATGAACGCCGAGGTCAGCCCGGTGCCCTAAACAAATCACAGAAAGTCGAAGCCGCATCAAGCTACGGTCGGTGCTCGAAAACATCGCCAACCAGTTACAATTTGATATTGAAGCACTTGCGTTCCAAGATGAGTGCACTTGACCGCACTTTCCCGAAGCTCGGATTGCTTTCACATCCATGAGAAATCGACGAAGTCGACTATGGGGAGGCGCACGACCCATTCGCTTTCACCACAACATTGTTCCCCATAGAAGGCTATCGAAGAAAAACGTTAACAGGACAGTTATCTTCTGGAATCATCCATGAAGATTTGACAACGTGGCAACGGCTGGATATGAAAAGGGCTCGAACGGAGTTAATGGGGCGAGTCTCGCGAGCACGCGGGGAAGTGCGGACGTTGTCGAGAGAGCGGGACGTGTCCACGTAGGAGCCTTTATCGTCGGCCGGAAGTTATACATTATTTTATTTTATTTGAGTACGAGGGAGCTTGAAAGAATAAGGTTGCCGCATCTTATGGTTGATTGTTCGAGGTATATTTTTTCACGGATATTGATAATCTCGTGCGATGGTCCTGGTTATGATCACTCACACATCTAGTGCTTGTGTTAAGTACCTGATCGTTCAGAGCTCACGCCTTTGGGCCTTAATTTACTTCATCCCATCCAGGATCTCAGGGACAGATTCCGCCCGTAAAGAGCCGCCACAGTGACCCCAGGAGGCGCTTGTGGGCTGGCCGGTGTGTCGGACTTGCTTTTGTTTGCTTGGGTTGCGGACACCTGAGGCTCCAAAGGACACCTGTGTCATTGAATTTAAATTTACTGCGAAAACTTTCGGTTGTTTAATTGATGCCCCTCGAGAGCTAACTGAACTACACGCCTAGACCACTCGGAAATAAGCTACCATGAAAGTCACAATTATAAATGACCTTGCAAAAGGGGTCAGCGGCACGAAAAAGTATCGAAAGCCTAGCGATATATCACGTTAAAAAACATAGGTCGTTCACTGGACTGTCATCCCAAGACCGGTCAGGAGATTCCGTTCCCGTCAAAATACGAGAACGGAGGAGCGATCCCCCGCCTCAGCACCCTGAAAATCCTCAGAAACCACTTTCCTGTTGAAAACCCTGAAAAATGAGCTACTCGCGATCTGATGAAAAATTAGGCTATTCACAACATACGACAAAAATGTTTTCTAGCTACGAGGGAAGAATCTAGAGATTCACAACTCTCTTCTCTAATGTCCTCGTCGAAATAATCGCATAGAAATTCATAGCTCTAAAACGATTTGGGATTTAGCTATTAAATGTTAAAGATGTGACTATGAATCATTCCCTCTCGAATAGATAAGGTTACGAAATTAAAGCATGGTTCTCAGTTTAAATGGAAAATTATCGACTCCTCATGAAGTTTCCCAACGAAAGATCAAAGCCGATAGCGCCCATTGCTCTTTAACCCACCTTTGTCAGGAGACATTCCATGCATGATCCTCGGCTTACGACGGCCCAGCTTATCGAGGATGGGTGCTCCGCTGTTACCGTACACTTCTTGAGATTGATAACATCATGGTGACGCTGCCATTATTACTACTGGAACGAAAACGACGGTTGATGCCAGCGTAGGTTTCTGACGGATCCATCGGATAGTAAAATAGAAATGCTAGGTTAAGCCTCGATCTCGGTTCACGAGGCGAGTCACCCAGCCTTTCTTGACGCTGACCCCATAGCCACAATGTGCCGTTGCAGCCTTTCTGTTTCACCCGTATCGTGTCCGGTAGCAGACAGCCTCTAAAAGCGCGGTCTTTGCTGTAAAATCTAAAGAATTCCGGAAATATTCTTTAGAGAATATTTATTAGTGAAGTTGAATAGGTAAGAGGAACCCCAGCATTAACTCTTGCAAGGAGTAATCTGTAAAGCAATCGATATTTTCAAGAACCTAATTTAGAGTTATTTTATACAGATGCCAAGTTTTTCTCTGGTGAAGGCTGTGCAAAATTGGTCATTAACTCTCTTGGCAACCTTTAGTGAAACTTTTGGGATCAGACATTAACTTCTAACAATCTAGTCGCAAGATTATGACATCACACTATAGGACCCTGGTAGTGAATGATAATTAATGATAAAACTCGATAACGAAAACATATTTGAGTTGAAATAGATCTGCCTATATCGAATAACATGACCCTCATGATGTCGATTATTTCCCAAGTATGAAGTTGGTAGTAGCAGCTCTATTAAATTCATTCAAATCTACTCGATGAGATGATAAATTATTTTGAATGCAACCATCCTATTCGGATTCCGCTCCTAATTGTTGTGAATTAAGTTTTTATTTTTATTCACACGTGTTGAAAAACATCTTTAAAAACCACGGAAACGTATATAGAACGCTAATGCATTCCAAATTACGAGCAGAAAGTGAAATACATACCTCGATTCTTCCCTTTCAACGTTTTTTAGCCTTCTCATGAAGGACATTTAGGAAAAAACTGTGCACGATTTAGCTCTCCTTTAGGGGACCGCCTCAGAAGTTTGGAAACTTTTTTTTTGTGATGCAATTCGGACGAAATTTGCACCACAGGTGTAAAATCGAAAATGAAACAGATT
>VOMN01026168.1:1161-11195 GCA_014899125.1 Orchestia grillus
CTCTGTGACTGACTGGACTCTGTGACTGACTGGACTCTGTGACTGACTGGACTCTGTGACTGACTGGACTCTGTGACTGACTGGACTCTGTGACTGACTGGACTTGGGTTATATGCTTCTGATGTGTAATTAGCGAGCAGGTGTCGGTCGCACCACAGTGTCAGAGACGTGCTCTGGGGCAGCTCTCAGGTTATTTCGATGCAACCTGACCTCGGTCTCAAAGCCTAGATCTTCAGGGTGACAGGGTGACAGATCAGTTAAGGATAATGTGTAACAGAAAGCCGCAAAATATCGCTGATTTTATCAGAATTGCGTGTCGTGGGAAAGATGTTTTCGTTTTTATGATATGAAACTGCAGTTCCCAAAGAATTTTGTACGACTATTTGTGATCTTTGAAATAGGAAAGGCATGCCATACTCTCAATATTAATTGTCGCCAGTGATCTGCCTCACTGCTGTCTCTATTTTAACTCCAGAAAATAAAGTGAAGGAGATCCAATAGTTTTTCCACCGAGTTTTCCTCCTCATAAGGAACCTGTACATTTTTCTGCCAATAATTATTTAGAGCCAAGATCTTCTACATAAGTTGTGTATATATATGTTAGGTCCACATAGGTTGAGTCTACATAGATTAGGTCCAAATAGGTTAGGTCTACATAGGTCAGGTCTGCGTGGATTGGGTCAGCATTTATTGACTTATGGGTTGATTGATGTATGGACTCATTGACATAAAGATTGATTTACATAAGGATTGATAAAATGATTGACTAGAGGACTGTTACGATGCACGGCACAAGACTCCGTATTACAGTTATTGCTGTGTTTGGAGTGCTGTCTATATACTAGGGCACAGCAACACACGGTCCCGACACTTCCCCCTTTCACCAGACCCCCGTGTCCCCCTCTCACCAGACCCCCATCTAGTCCCCCTCCGACTGGAGGAAGGTCATCTCTGCTTCTCCCACACTCTAAAGAACACCTTTCGCGTCTCCGATACTCTGATGACTTATTATAGACGTGTTACACGCTAGAGTGGACGTGTTACACGCTAGAGTGGACGTGTTACACGCTGGATTGGACGTGTTACACACTAGAGTGGACGTGTTACGCACTAAAATGGATGTGTTGCATGCTGGAGTGGACGTGTTACACACGAGAGTGAACGTGTTGCACGTTGGAGTGAACGAGTTACACACTAGAGTGGACGTGTTACACACTAGAGTGGGCGTGTTACACGGTGGAGCGGACGTGTTACAGGCTGGAGGAGATGTGTTACACGCTGTCGTTACCAAAACGCCTCAGCAAGAACAATTTATACTTTAAAAGGTGCTCATTTTAAATCTAAATGAAGCCCTTTCTAATTTTTTTGTCGCTCGATGGCCCACTGGTTAACATGACAACTTCAAAACAGGGAAGTAAGGGTTCGACTCCCGGCTTAAGCACTGCTTTTCACGTAACCACGATGTGCTTCCTTCGGAAAACGAAGCTGAAACCTCACACCCCTCAAGCATCAGTAGTTGTAGGTTATAAAAACCCAACGGTAAATGTGTTGGAATAAATAAAGGTACTTTAAAGGTAAAGGTACTTTTAACTTGATTTAAACTTTGATTCAATCAAATAATTTCGCTTGTTTTAATTGAAATTTAAGCTCTGTGCGCCTACTTTGTGCAGTAGATGCTTCTCATAACCACAATTCTTATCTCAATAAGAATTACAATGATAAAAAAAAGATCATCATAACTCAAATATGATAGCAATAATTAAGTCAGGGGTTTCATTGTCGTGAATTAGGAGCATCGCCATCAAGAAATAAGGACATGGAGTTTCCGTGGACGATGACTCCTTCCGACGCTCTGCGCTCGACGACAGCGCGTTTTCCAAGAGTGTGTTGCAGAGCGTACGCCAAGATCGTCGCTCTTCTTCGTCATTTATCCTATTAAAAATCGGTACTGCTAATTTACAAGGATACAAGAGGAGGAAGAGGAGGTTCTGTCATGTTCTCGAGCTGTTTCAACTTAACACAGTGGGTTCTTTAGTTGAGGTACTCATCAGACTGAGCCAGCATGACTACATTGAGTTGCTAGATAACTAACTTCTCTATTTGCACAATATCTAAATGAAGAAAGGTATATTGCTTTGCCAGTTTTTCTGGATGACACCTGCTGAGTGCTTCGAGCTAGAACTGTCGTTAAAATTGGCGTGACAGTCATTCAGGATATGTCAGGCAAGTAGGATGACCAGCTAAGTCTCCAGACATGAACCCTATTGGAAATTTGTGGAGCCCCCTGGAACAAAAAGTTATACTTCGAGAAGATCGTCCACGTAGTGTGGCCGTAGACCGTATGATCACACGGTGGTCCTCAATGTATACACCGTATTCTCGTACACCCCTAATGAATGTGTTCATGCAGGATTCTGTCCTTTCATCCGGGGCTTGGTGGTCATGCCAATGCAGGATTCTGTCTTTTCATCTGGGGCTTTGGGGTCACGTCAATGCAGGATTCTGTCCTACTGCGCTGGGTAGAATCTTATTGTTACTCGATAGTCGATTAGGTATAGGCGGCGAAAGAGATGGACTTTGGTACGAACACACGGCGCGAACAATAAATTTTTCAGGAATCCCTTTTCATTTGCGATTAACGATTGATTTAAAACGTATTTTAAGTAAAAGTAAATTTTCCGACAAATTTTTCCCGTACTGGGAGCTGTTCGTAAGTCGAGGCTACCGTGTACACGGAAAAGTTCGTGCACCAACTTGAAAGTTGAAGTGTGCGACTTCCAAGTTAAATTATGGTTACTTACTTAACTTTTAAGTCTATGCTTCGAATTCTATGCTAAACGAACACAGCATATTTACCCTCCAAACTGACACACATATAACAATTCCAAGCAAAACAATGATGATACATCAAGTTTCTTAGTTGATGCGTTAAATTTCAATGGTAAACTAATGTGATCAGATCAGTTTTCAAGCTTGATGGTCGTCTACGTGCGCCCCATACTCATGCATCAGAATTCTCAAGAGTATCACTGGTTTGTGCGAGATTTGTCTCCAGTGTAGTACAGAGTTGTCTGGGTGAAGGGAACCGTGTGTTGTAAGCCAATCAGGTGCGCGATGAGACCGTGGGATACATTTCGCAGCGTACATATGAGGGAACCGTGTGATTCTTATCTCAGTAAAGAAGAAGACCGTGTAATGGTGATCTCATTAAAGAAAAGATCGCGTAATGCTGATCCCAGTAAGGGAGGAGACCGTGTAATGCTGATCTCGGTATGGGAGGAGACCGTGTAATGCTGATCTTGGAAAACAAGGAAACCGTGTGATGCTGATCCCTTAGTGGGAAGAGTTGGATGAGACCGTGTGATACCCAGCACAGAGTGGGAGGAGGCCGTGAGACCGCGTATCCCAGTGTTTCCGTGTGAACCCATTCCGTGCTCCCGCTACTCCGCCCGGGGCCTCCTCAGCCCCCTCAACCCCCTTCCCCCCCCGCGGCGGGGTTACAGGGCCACAGGATGTGGTTAGGTGGCCAATGAATCTCCCCCAAGAATGCCACCTCCCATTAATGGACTGCTTTATTTTTCTCCGGCAGAATTTGCTCTCAAAGAAATGGCCTGCTCTCTCAGGAGTCTTGGATTATTTTTCTCGAGTCCAGCGTAATTAAAAAGGGTTTTGTTAAAGCAAAATGATTGGTCCGTGAAGAGAAGTCACACTGGAAATGGGTTTTCTTGGCACTGAATAGGTTTGAGTCGAATATCTGGATAACAAACGCGTTGTTATCTCGACTTATATGTACTTGATGAAGGTGATTTTAGCTCACTTCTCTACCCGCACAAACTCTTAGTCCGCAGCTCAATGAGCTCTCGCATAAAATACGTACGTACGAGGATTTTTTTCTAGTGCATTGTTTCAAAGAACAGGCAAAACGGATATAGCGGGTACCAAGACAATACGGAAAATTCAAATTTTCCATCATCAGTCAAATTAATTGAAACGGTAGGGTGTTTGAGAAAGCTATTGAATTTATGCCTTAAAATATCTCCAATAGTGCAACGGATAGTAAAGGGGGAGCTTACATCTCCACTCTGAGTCAAATGATGTGAAAAAATTTATTCTTAAACTTCGTTTCATCGCATCAAGATTTCAAATATTTAATATGTTTCACACCGTGAGTTGCAAATTATATATACGAATGCATTTATGTATCCATATGTAGAAGGGCAATTTTGCAATCTATGACATGGTAAATTTCGCGCAAAAGGAAGCAGTTTTTAAATTACTATTAGAATATATTTAGCCAATGATCTTGACTAAAATTGACATTGACTTAAACCAAATCTAAACTTGCTCTTTGGACATCTCTGCACAACCTAATGAACTTCTTTGACCTTCCAATGGACACTTCATCACTGGTGTTAAAAAAACGGTGCTTGCAAATCTAAGAATATCATCACAGAGCGACGGGGAGCGGGCGAGCATCGTGAAAAGTGTTTCTTCATTTAGGGGAAGTTTCAGAAATAAGTTAGTTTGTCTTCGCGCATCAGCTTCAATTAAAGGAGCGATGGATCTCTCAACAAGATAATGAGTCGAAGCGCAGTGCGTCATGTATTTTGAAATGGTTCTGTTAATTGGGAAACTTATCGCGCAGAGTAAAGGGGAAAATAATTTTGGCAGATTTTGTGAACATCTATGTTTTTTATATAATTTAGCCAGAAAAAAACTCAAGTATCAACGGATTGTCGGAGTTCACGAGTGAACTCCCCACAAAGCAAACGATTTTAAGCGAAAATATACTGCAAGAAAAAAACGTAGCTACTTATTTTCCACAAAATTTACCTAGCAAAAATGCATTTCACTCCTATTTATGGTTCAAATTGTTATGAAGGTTACTTTTTCTTTTTGTATAAAGGAGATGATCATACAGCAATACACCTAGATGAAAGTTCTACAGGGATGGTTGTTTTAAAATTTTATTAACATGGAATTTCAAAATAAGAAAATTTCGTATCCACAGAATAGGTATACCCAATATTTAAAGGCTGTAGACTACAGCTACATGTCTAACTAACATCCTCATAGCCAGTGACAAAATATTTATTTTTCCAAGTTTTTTTCTTTGCACGCACGTTTATTGTCCACGAAGGAAGTCAAAGCCCAGACCGTACAAATGTTGAGATGGATATTTCGTCTGACGTGCAACAAATTCATACCTTCTATCGGCTTTACTCATTGAGTTCGAGCTCATTGTTTTCATCTGATGCGCTATTTTATAGCGAATGTTATGCAAGTATCATGGGGAACACGAAGCATACGTATGGTATTCACCGACGCTTGTTAAAAATGTACGTTATTGTGCATCATAGGAGTTTTCCCCAATGAGTTGAAAATTCATGCAAGGAAAAAGTTCTTGTTCGATGCATACAAGTATTTCGATTTAGCCTTGAGATGCACACACAGTGAATAGCATCAGGCAAACTCACAGGTCATGAGCGATAGCACTTTTTGTACGTGAAAAAACAACGCGAAATTACCTACGAATTGCCCTCTCTACTCGAGAATTTTACTCGTGTGAGAGCAGTTAATTCCCAGTCCTCTGCACTCATCAACTATCTAAGCTAAACAACTGAAAACAGCCAGCATGCGTCTGCGCCAGTGAAACGCGAATTAATCACAATGGTATTACCAGCAGGACAAAACCTGCTCCTTCGAATCGACTTATGGAGCCACCACAGCTCGTATCTTCCCTCGAAGTATGTACGTAACGAGAAGAACAAGACGGAAAAGAAACACAGATTCGAAGGTCGCTGCCGAAATCAGGATAGCATGCGCAGGCCGAAAGGATCCCATTCTTTAGCTGACTCCATCGTAGAGTCCGTCTCCAATCAGTGTTTTGTCCAGGCGTATTGTCCTCCATTGTTGGCCGTACTGTTGCTTGTATTGTCGTCCATTGTATTGCTTGACACGCTAATGTTGGGTGAGCTGGTTGCAGGTATACACACTCACGCCGGTCACATGGTCAGGGGGTGGTGGTCTTGCAGAGCCCTTGCTGGCTGGCACATGTGCTTTTGTGTTGTGTGCACGGCTTCATGATGTGCTTTTGTGCTGCATGCTAGTCGCATGGTGTACTTTTGTGTCGTGCTCTAGTTTCTCGATGTACTTTAGCACAATGTGCTAGCTATATGTTGTGCTCATGTTCTGTGTGCTGACTACATGTTGTGCTCTTACACCGTGTGCTCGCTACATGTTGTGCTGCACTGCGTTAGCTAGCACGAGGTGCGTGTGCGTTAGTGTAGACATGACGCACTCGCCGCCCTGCAGGGCCTCTACAAAGTATTGCACAACTCTTTTTTTTCCGTGTTTTGAAAATTCCGAGTTCTGTCCTGGAGTAAAGGGTACAGGTAATTCAGAGAACATATATTGATTTGTCAGAATAATTCAGTAGAATAGAGTAAAATTTATTGACGACAAGAAAATCAACGAAGAAAAAAATGCATGAGACAAAGGAATTCAACCAAAATTGATTTGTCATGTTAAATCACAGTCATTTTATTGTAAGATTTGAATATCTTCTTTAAAATCCTTTTTTATAAGGATTTCAGGTATTTTCAGAAGGACGCGTAATGACAACAAACTACGATGAGCACAATTATCACATCTCCAGACTTTGTTGAAGATACCAAATACAACGCAGTGGATACAATGACGAAAGTCAAAGAAATACCAGAAGCTATTCGAAAAGAAATAGTTGAACTTCGTAATGAAGGATTAACCTATAAGCAAATAGCAGAATGTGTTGTGGTTCTATACCCAGCTGTTGGGGCAACAGTTCGGAAGCCTCGAGAGGCTGGGGCAATCTCCAGTCTACCAAGAGTCGGAGCTCCTTGCAAGATCCCGGGCCGTTCTCGACGCTATGTGCTGCGTAAGGTGACGGATGAGCCCATGATAACCCGTACCTACCTACAGAGGGAAGTGGAATTACAAGGACTTCACGTCAGTCAAAAAACGGTGTTAGGAAATGGAATCGAAGTGGTCTACATGCCTTCACTCCACGCAGAACTTTTTTTGCAGCAAAGCAGAGGAACAACCGTTTAACGTTTGCCAAAGACCATCTTGACCAAATAATTGAGTTTTAGGAATGGATTGTATGGTCCGATGATCGCAAAACTGAACCATTCGACTTAATCGACGTTAACCATGTTTGGAATAAAACAGGGATTGCCTATGGCCCCAATGACATCTCCCTACCGTCAAGCATGGAAGAGGCAGCCTCATTGTGTTGGGTTGTTTTACTATCCGTGGTGTAGGGGAACTCCACATGATCGATGGAAAAATGGAGTTTTCTGTACAGGCAGAGATTGGACCAGAAGCTGGTTCCGAGAAAAAAAAAATTCTAGGGCCAGTGCGAGTGGATCTTTCAGCAAACAATGATCCCCAAGCATGCGGTGAAATTACCAATACGATGGTTCGCAAATAAGAAAGTAAGTGTCCTAGCCAATCTCCTAACCCTAATCCCATTGAAAATTTGTGGCGAATATTCAAAACTGTTGTCCACAAAAGAAGTCAAAAGACATTGCTGATTTGAAGAGCATCTGCATGCAAGAATGGAACAAGAAGCCACAAACGGAAATTCAAAAGTTAATTTCCACTGACAGTTTTCGTATCCATACGGTAATTGCAAATAAAGGTCACGCCACTAAATACTAAAGGCTTGTTTTCAGTTTTGGCAAAATACAATACCTTTGTCCAATATAGTTTTTACTCGTTTAATTTTTTAGTTGTCAATAAATTTTCTTCTGTTCAGCTTACGTAAATATCCAATCTTTGAATTACCTGTACTTTTGCCTCCAATCTGAGCTCGAAATTTCCAAAAAGCCTCAAAAAGTACAGTTGTGAAAAGACTTACGTCGATGTGTGTTATAGATCATTTTACTTCGGCAAATTAACTAAAATCGAGTGTATTTCCTCGTACTCTACCGCGATGCCTTCTCTAAGCCAGCGTGTTTTTTAAGCCCAGAATGTCTATTCCAAATTGACACAGCAATGCTTGAACATTCCTCAGCCTTGCTCAACTGATTTCATTGTTAAAATCTTCACCTCGTGAAAAAAATTATCTCTCAGAATAAAGGTGACGAAACGTTGCCTGTTTTGATTAATTAGATATAATATTTGTTGAAAGGATTCCAATCTATCTGAGAGCTTTGAGAATATGTGAACTGGTCTGTTACCTGAATGGTAGCACGTGGCAGGGTGCGCTTGAGTTCCTGTTACGAGAAGAGAGCTGTTTGTTGGCACATCACTGGGCGAAGAAAGTTGTGTCGTGACCATTGTAAGTAGTTTGGTATTTCATTGGAGTAGCGTTGACTTTGTCAGTAATGTATTTCTTGATAAGTTGAAACTGAGCATCAAGATCAACTTTGAACTTTAAAATTCAGTACAAGTGTTGAAGTGCAGCACAGTGCCCTGTAGCACTCACCGGTTCTCCAGCACTTCCAAGTCCTTCTCTCTCTCTCTCTCCATATATCCCAGCTCTCTAGCACTTCCCAGCTCTCCAGCACTTACTACCTTTCCAACAGTTCCCAGCCGTCCAGCAGTTCCCAGCTGTCCAGCAGTTTCCAGCTGTCCAGCAGTTCCCAGCTGTCCAGCAGTTTCCAGCTGTCCAGCAGTTCCCAGCCGTCCAGCAGTTCCCAGCCGTCCAGTAGTTCCCAGCCGTCCAGCAGTTCCCAGCTGTCCAGCAGTTCCCAGCCTTCAGAGCAGGGCCCACATTCACAGCAGCGCGTCAGAGACGCGTCAATGGCCTCACGCTGGCCGTGTCATTACCTGCTGCGTAATTGTTGCCGCGGGCACAGGTACCTGTGCGCTCTGCAGCACATGTATGTGCCCCTCAAACTCAAAATATTTTAATCCACTCAGTCGAAACACGCTTTAAGAAACCTAACCGGAATATTGTTCAACTTTTTTAGGGGCAACTTTCTGATTGTTCAATTATTCACAAAACCTAAGTCTGTTTTAGAAAATTATAATTATTTGAAAAATTTCATTTGTTAAAAAAAATTAATTTTTCAAGACACCTAATTAGAATTAGTTCAACTGTTTTTAAGTGTAAATTTCCGCTCATTCAACGTGGGATTCCGTAGGTCTCAGCTGAGCTAAAGAAGTTCAAGCATGCGAATTAATTTCAATACTTTACGAGATTTTCGGTTCACACGTACTTATGGAAGTCTTATGGTACTTCTGGAAGAACTTATGGAAGTCAACTGAGCTTAGAATCGGTGAATGAACCCCTGCATTTTGATGGAAATGAAGTGCGTTGATTCCTCGTGCGCAGTTGCGTGGTAGAATTATGAAGATTACGGAACGTATGCGGGAGCATGGGGGTCAATTATGAGCACTGAACTTGCAAAAACAGCAGCCATTCAAAAACCTCACTACCATTCACAGAGAAAATTTACATAGGGTAAAAATTCTCTGGCTTATAAGCTCTCAAAAATAATCCTTACAAAATTACTAACAATTGTTTTTCGAGGGTCTTTCAGAGATGAATAGGAGGAGGATTAGTCATGTGATGGGGGACTTTGAACTACTCAGAAGTGGCTCCTTTAGTTGAGGTATCCGTCAAACTGAGCTAGCATGGCCACATCGAGCAGCGATAGATAAAATAGATAACCAAGTTTTGCCATTATCACAATATCAGAATTTGGGGAGATCTGTTGCTTTGCCCATCTTTTAGGATGAGCTGCCGAGTGCATCAGGCTAGCACTGTCATTAATTGGCATGGCAATCACTTGGGACATGTTAGGTATTTAGATTGGCCAGCTTAATTCCCAGACATGAACGCTATAGAAAATTTGTGACACCACGTAGAATGAAAAGCTAGACGTCGAGAAGATCGTTCGCATACTGCGGCCGCGATACGCGATCAGTTGATGCAAGAGTGGCATAAAATCGACCAGGTATACAGGACACTTGAAGACTCAAGGCCGTGCAGAATTGACGCTATTATTCCTGCTCGTGAAGTTCCAACACCACATTAGCAAGAG
>VOMN01026169.1:0-27623 GCA_014899125.1 Orchestia grillus
GTTTATCTAAAGTTTGTTGATCTAAAGTTCCGTGAAATTTTCACGCGGGTCCTGCTAGTAGAAATAAATGAGGAGTGTGAGATTCATTGACAAATAGTTGAATGCGTCTTCCCAGATATTGCGATAAATGGGATTTTTTTGACGAAGTAAGATTTGATATTCGGACGAGAAAAGGGATTTCCGTTGCCCATGATTACAGACAGAGTTTGTCAGCAAGATTGGGGACATTCTGCTATGTAGAGTAAAAACTTCGTGAGGATAAACCTTTTACTTTTTTGTGCCGAAATTGCAAGATGCACATGGGGATCTACATATGTATTTAGTGTGAAAATGGAAAAAGGCAAGACAAGATGAGCTTCTGAATAAATGCCAAATAAAATAATTGATTCTGTCTTATTGGATGCACGGAGTGGAGGTAAAAAAGTTTGGATACATTACTGCACTGAACTTAATTTGGTTCTGTAAAGTATTTTTTTGGTGTGTTACCGCAGACTGAATATAATACTGCTAAAAATATTTTAAGGTTTCGATTGAAAGTTTAAAAAAAATTGCAGTTTTTTGCTTTTCATCAGATTTCGGTCTATGAAACCGTGATTGAAAACTGTAATAAAATTATGTCCGGGGTTTTCATCAATTAGGTGTATTGCAATGAAAATCAAAGTTAATATTCATCATAGATTTTTCAGTTAGTGTGTAATGTTAGAAATTTTTCCACGTATCTGCATCATAGTTAGACTCCTTCCCTTCAGCATTTGGATTGAGACGATCCAATTCGGGATCATCATTTTGTTGCCCAATTTTGGTAGCCTGATTTGATTCCATGTTATCAGTAGGACTTCCATCCTCCGACGGTGTCTTATCACTGTCATCAATAACTTCCAGTACTGATGGTTCGTCTTTAACGTTTTCGTTGTCTCCTGCTTGTGCACCATCTACCGGAGCTAAAGAAAAGTCGGTCGTGATTAAAGCTGGCGAGTCAGCTCCGTCTTCAGCTTCAGCTGTCTCGTCGTCAGTTTGGGCTGCATTAGAAGTGACTATTTGTGATTCTTCTGAGCCTGTTTCCACCGCCTCAGTTGGGACTTCACTTCCACTGGAACTGTCTGTCACATCGATTTTGCGTTTATCATCGCCTTTTTGGGAGTCCTCAGGAGTTGGAGATTTCCTCTTCCTTTCCACAGCTGCCGCAAGCCTCTGCATGACGTGACCGCGTGCTCCCGGGAAGCACCGCCACGACAGAGCTGACATGATCTCGTACAGGGGCGCTGGGCAGCTGCGCATCACCCTGAAGAACGCACACGAGCACACCTGCACCACAAACGAGAAATGTCTTGTTCTCAGATACCTGTATGACGGTGCCACAAACGGTGCCATCACAATTTGACCGTTCGTTAGAATTTATGGAACATCTGATTTTGAATTTCAAAGTATAAAGAGAACGATGTTAGCGTTTTTATTAGTTGTGGAGTTTTGCGATGTTCAGTACGATAGGTACTTGATTCAAAGATATTTAATAAGCAATTTACGATCAGTCATCTTGTGGTAACACTTTTTTGCGATTCATTGAATATAAGCAGACATGGGCCTACGTATAAAGATGTGAAGAAATAAGGAGCTCGTCTGCTCATAGGTAAAGGCTTTTGTAAAGATTTCCAGAGCTCTGAGAATAAGCACAATGAAGGACAACGTTCGAAAAGACGTTTTTCCGAAAAATGCAGTTAAGTGATTTTATAATGCAAAAACTAACAATCTAAGTTTCTAATGATTCCCTATTATAAAGAACTTAAGTATTTCTAATCAATGAAATATTTCCACGAATCGAATTTTTATTACATATACTTTACTTATAAAATGTATTGTTATGAACCTATAGATAAATCATCTACAAAAACTTTGAATTTGGACGTCCAGAGCCTCCGCTTATCACAAATTTGCAAAAAGCAGGGTAATCGAATTTGAAATTCCTTTTTTGCTACAACAAGCGAGTTTGAAAAACTAGGAACTTTTGAGTTCCAATTCTCAGAGAATATAAGTGATATAAGACATACATGCAGAGCGCATGTATCTGATTGGTAGATAGTTTTATTTTTACAACGCTTCTAAATGGGCGTAATTTATGAATCTTATCTGGGTCTTTGGCCATGATACAGTAAAACTTCCGCATTGTACAAATATTTTTAAAGTGTTTCCAAGGTGGCAGCGCTGCATGCTTGAGCGCATTTGGGCTAATGGGACTAGAGTACACAACTCAGGGTTCGAAACCAAGGCTCGGTGTGAAGGACTCGTTGAAAAAATCGGTCTCTGGAGTTTAATATTCAGGGAATTTCATTTTATGATTGTATGTTAAGACCGGCGAGTGTCAATAAGATCATGTGAGGGCTTAAAGTATCAAAAAGTATAAATTCTCATTATGTTTAATATGAAGTAAAACTGCTTATCTGCTCTGAGAATTCTTGCAATTTATAAGTACGCCAAGTAACAGCTTACAATATTACATCAATATTATGTGTATTAATTTGGTTAGTCGATTTCTCCTTTGATTTGTGCATCCATGGATGGATTTGGTCTCGAGTTTTTAATTGAGAGTAAATAATTTTACAATTGATTTTGGGGTTCAGAATGCCTACAAAACTTTCTTCTTTGAACAAACAAACGGCTCAGCTTTGAGACTGCCATTAGTTTGACAACATTTTTCCTCCACTAGAAAAGTTGTGCATAAAATCTCGCACCCATGATACTTCTGTTGCTTTATGAAATTCAATCGGGGATTTTTACAAATCTTTTGAGTGAGAATAAAAAAAGCCAAACTAAACGTGAAACTGAAAATTAGAATAGACTTCTTTCCAAGGGACTCTTAGGGATGAGTACGTCTCCCAACCGACGCTAAAATTACCGAAGCATTGTACAGCAAATGTTTATTTACGCTTCAGCAGCGTAGATACACTTGCGTACGTCTGTGGTACTGACAAAAAAGTACCGGTGCATTATGGTGGCCCAAAAGTACTGCGGGTTACCCCCACGATAGTGCAAAAATGAACTCGTGTAATTATTCAAGTAGAATGGTTATTCCTACGGCACCAACCAATCTATCGCGTTCTAAATGCTCTGGCGCATTGATGATATATTCCAGCAACAATAAAATGCTTGTTCCAGCCAGGGAAGCGTTTGGAATTTTCTGTGAAGAATTTGAAAACGTATAACAACGCTTTATTTTCTACCTTTTGCGAATATTGTATAATATCTCCTCAGTTTTGCTCTTCATTGCCATATGATGAAATTTTTACTTCGCCGCTTTTGCAGAGCACAAATACTCTCAACCTGTTCCTCTAGAAACGTAAAGTTAATTTCGTTTGCTGATCTAATTGGGTAATAAAATTCACATTTACTGATTTAAATGGGCAATGATATTCACATTTCCTACCTTGAATGAGTAACAATATTCTTCTTGGTTAATCTAAATGATTAAAAACAGTTTCATCTGATCTACCAATAAAACAAATCTGATCCTATCCTACTGCTTCAGAAGCATGAAAATACTCACATCTTTAGCGAGCGCGTCAAGCTCCTCATCAGAGGCGTCTGTGAGTGACTTTTCCAATTGCAACTTGTCCAGCCATGACGGAAGTGGCTCACGGTGTGCGAATTTCACAATACAAGTATCTGCTCTGGTGTGGAATGTTCGAAACCAAGCAACGTGACATCGACGCTGGGCGCCCAGACTCGGGAGGACCAAAGTGAGAAAGAATACATTTAATGCGAACGCAATTTTTCCCCGCATACTTGGAGAAATCAGGCTGTAACTAAGAGAAACCCTGCAAATAATATCTGCAAAACACAATTCAGACATTTTAAATGAAACATGTGTTCTCAAATGTGTTTGGTGAAGATATGCGAATACTGTCGTTTTCTCTACACGGTAAAAGCATTTAATCAAATCAACTTCTTAATCAAGCATAATCTTGTCTGTCCAGTCGTCTTAATCAAGCATAATCTTGTCTGTCCAGTCGTCTTGCAATATAGAAGTTTTTGGTTGGCATAAATTGTGACTCAATTACTGACTTCTTCGAGGACGAAAGTGTAGAGTGAACAGCTCGTAATTCACATCGATAAAAGAGTTGAAGACTAAATGAATCCATCAGGTGATTCAATTTTTTGGGGAAAATTCAATTAAAATTTGATTCCCGTATTAACATTCTTTTAAAAATTCTGACTTCCTTAGCTGAAGGAAGAAGACATAAAGGAAATATTTTTGGAAGCATTGCGAGCTCGCCTTCTGGTGTACGAAGCCCGCCAAATTGACAGCGTCGTCGCTGGTTAGGACGATTGGGTGTGGATTACTTGATGGTATTTTTTGCTGAAAACTTTCCTACTTTTCTTACTTCTCCTACCTTAACTTCTTAGGAAATAAATGTACTACTGTTTGGTTAAATTCAGTTATACATATTCAGGCTATGGAATAAACAGGGGTTCTCAGCTTTCCCTTATTTATTATCTTTGAAAACGAATTCATAGCCATGTTCATCCCGTCGAGAAATTTTGTCTCGAACAATGTTTTGCATTTATTTTCATCTTATGCACCGCAATTTCTGGGGTCATGCGCAATACAACGAGCTGAATTGAAATTTTATATTAAAGCTGATTTGTTATCGGCAACGTTTGAAGTACTTTCAGTCCAGCCATTTCTCATTTCCTGTGAGTGCAAGTTCCACTTAATCTGTTGAGCTCATGCAAGGCAATGGTGTTGATTGATGCATACAGAAATATCCGATGCATGGGCAAAATTTCATACGCCAAAGTTACGCAGCAGGAACGCAATCGAAAATTGGATATCCTATGCATCTTTGAACACTGAATACGAAATCAGTATAAGACTACGAAGAGAAAATCATTGATATAATATCGATAAAAGTCTTGGATTATCACCTCAAAAAGTGTCCAACACACCCACAAGAATTAGTTTAACATCGATAATATAATAAACAGTCTCGAACATTCCAGAGTGCTTAAAAGGACAGGAATCATGTTGAACTTTCTAGAAATATAATCTTCTTCGTCCACGTTCAACAGCGTACCTCAGCCAATGTCTGAGAGCTGCAAGAAGAGGTCATCGTTCAACACTCTAATTCTAATGTGGCCATGACTGAAAAATTATTCGAAAGGACCGGAGAAGTAATTGCTCTGTTACTAAGAGATTAGGGCTGTAGAAAATTACCATCTATACTAAATATTCCAATCTTAAGCATTGATGACACGGTTCCCAGGTTCACGTCATATCAGTCCACTGCGAGTCTACTACGTTGAGGGCTTCAATATAAAATTTCAAGCCATGCAGCATAACATATAGTCCCTATCGTAAAGAAGAATCCTCAAGGGACTCGATCAGGACATGAAAACGATGTAGAGCCTAGGATAAATATAGGCAGAAACGCAGTTCAAGCAGTCCTTGGAACGAGGGATTCCGTTCTCGCACACTAAGAAAAATACGTTTTTTGAAACCAATTCGAGTCAATAACCGTCTGAATTTTACCAAGGTACATTAACAGAAGCCTTCAGGTTTGTGAGTTTCTGTACTATGATCTGACGAGACGAAGATTGAGTTATTTGGGGGAACTTTTGATCATGTATCGGATATTTATTGCACTCTCTGTATGCGGTTACTTGGTTACTCAACGGTCAAGAGATTCGTCGATAGGGTTTCTCCAGTGCTTTACTTCATTGCCCTTTCGCTTGTGTTACGAGAGCTCAACTTCGTGATAATTGCATACTGATAACTATTGGAAGTTGGTTCAACCTTCATTACATTTACCATCACGCTACTCAGCTGATGAACTCGTATTTTTGCGTACCTTGACCTACATGAGTCGGAGTTGCGGGTTCATTTTTTGGTGTTGTCTGAAGTTACGAGGCATTGCTCACTAAATGTTGACTTGAGCCTGCCGAGGCACCGGTGAGAGATGAGGGAGGAAATTCAGGTACATTTTCAATTGATTTAATTTAGTTTAATTTTTTAAAATTTTATTTCTCGTATTAGTGATCATCAGATGACTTCTGGGATCATAATTGACTTGATCATCGTTGATCGTTCTTGATTTTTTTTCATCAGTTATTTAAGATCCTAAGATAGCTTTCGAGTATCGGTGTTAGAGGCCGGGTATAGAACACATGTAGCCGAGATGGTAGGGTAAATAATTGTGTTGTGTGTACGCGGTATCACTGCACATACTCGAGCGAAACACACGAACCACACGCGTTGCATCGTGAGATCTACGGTGGTGGGGAGTGCCTATCCTTCTCTAGGAACAATACACACAAATAGTTATGGACGTATAGTCCATAACTTTCTTGGCAACTCATTGAGTTAGGCCGATGTATGTCAAAATTAATGGAGAACAAAACTAGAAAAAACAACGAATGGATATTTTTTTAATCCAACCTTTTGAAAGGGAAAAAATTCTTGCTCCAAATAACTCGGAGAAAAATTGAATTAAATTGATCACTTCAGGATCAATGTAAAGAAATACTTCCATGTAGTTTCTATTGTTTTACACCATTCAAATATAATGTTGCTGCTTTGTAATTTGTACGCACAACTCGTACGCAAAGCTTCTTAACTAGAGATACAAGGACGGAATATGGGTGCAGGAAACTGAGGTTGAAAGAATGATTCCTAGAATACGTACATACATGGACAATTTCTCTTTCAAGAAAACGAACCCTTTTGACGGGCTTACTCGTCTGACATAACTTGTTTCTACTCACAGTTCAGAATGAGAATTTTTTATGTTAGTAGTATATAAGCAGAGCAATCCGTCTCCACCGTTTTTGCATCACAGAAATTTAGGATTTCATTACACTTGGCTGAAGCGAAACGATTCAATTGACTTACTCATTATGTCTTCCAAATGCGTGCAGTAATCACCTGTGTTTGCGTCAGAGTTTGTAATATTGAAGTGCGGGCGCAATTGACTTTCTCGTTCCTAAATGCCTTCTTGAATCACGCAACGTTCAGGTAGGGGAACCTATTGTGATGAACCATCGTATCACGTCTTACGATTAATGAGTACGAAATTCACATCGTGTAAGATTTTATGGGGTCGTCGAAAGTGGATTTTGTAAAATATTTGAATTTATAAACAAATTTAATTTCGAGTTCAATAAGATTGTAAGGTTTTTTTTCAAGTTTTCCTTTTACTTGCCGTGAAACGCACATCGGTAAAGAAATTACCCACCAGTATGCTTTCGAATTAGTCAAAAGCACAAAATTTATTGAAAATCGAAACGAAAATAGTGTGTCACGCATTAGTATGTAAAATTTCTTGGATATCACCTGTTGGTTATTCGAGGCATGGATATAGTTTCAGTAGAATTTTAGTACCAAGATGCAGATTGTACCTAACAGCTTTCTATGGTTTTGAGGAAGGTATTAAGCGACGCGTTGTGGATGACTGTAAAGCTTGTTCCTGATGAATGCTATTCAGAGTAAAAAATTACTCAAACGGTAATAATTATTAAGTATACAATGAAGAGAGGTGTCAAAATATATCAAGTTTGAGCAATGAATTTGGTAACCGTGCACTTAAGGTATGTAGCATTTTATACGTCAAGACGCGTAGAAATTACAGATTGCAATTTACACGTTTACACCTAGAAATTGCTGACTGCAATTCATAGAGGAACAGAAGTATCATGGGTGCGAGATTTTGATGCGCAAACTTTAACTAGTAAAGGAAAAAATTTGTCCAACTAATGGTAATCTCAAAGCTGAGCCGTTTGTTTTTTCAAAGAAGAGTGTTGAAGGCATTTTGAACCTCAGAATCGATCGTACGATTTTTAACTAAAAGCACATTTCTTGGCTGAAGGAATTTGACAAGATCTTGAGTATTTTTCAATTTTTATGACTTAATAAGTTGAATGCATTTCGTCTCTCATTTTCAGCATTACTCGTTATATATAAGAGTACACTGCACTGAATTGATTAGTCTCAAACGTCATGATTTATTCACTAGAGTAGTGTAACTGAAACGACTTTTTGTAGGTTTTCCAAGTGGCATCTACTGTTGCTAAATGAAAAAAGTTAATGCAGAAGTTCAAACTTCATTTGCAATAATTCATAAAATTGCTCTACCTTATGTATTGCCGAATGAAATACTACTTGATGCATGAGGAGTGAATATCATGAAAGCTGTGAATTCATTGTCATCAATATAGTCGGAAATAGAAGTTTTTCATTGCGAAACGCAAACATATCCGCTCAAGTAAATTTTAATGGCAAGATGTTCTACTGTTTCATAGTTTTCTTAAATTTACGTCTCAAAAACGAAATATTTCACAGGAACCTCGCTGAAACACGACGAGTTTGCTCTCTAAACAATGTCGACACCCAAATATTTTTCGTTGAAAAAGGGAAAACCTGAGTATAGAACTTTAGTTGAAGTACTTCGAAAAACACCAAAAGGCAATTATCAGGTAGTTACAACAGAAAATTACTGATATTAAAAAACTAGAAAAATATCAACGTGCTTCGTTGGACTAGGAAAACCCTGAGAAGCGCCTGCCTTCTAGAGAACCCAAACGTTTAATGTGAATGACTTGACCGAGGCTGGGATTTCTTTGTTTAATAAGTCATGGCTGCGACCACCCTAGTTGAGCAATGTTTGCTAACAGCCCGTAACTGTGTAAGCAGTTCTTGAAAACCTTCTCTCAGGAAAATTCGCTTTATTAGAAGAACGCAGGATACCTCTCCAGTGTTGTTGAAATGGAAAACAAACGAAACGACAAAATATGATGCACTGTTTGAGTTGATTTTGTGACTCGCGTTCTATTTCTTTTGGATCTATAGATTTATGTTTTGTGAAGATGTGTATGAAAAAAGAATCACCTCAAGTGCTTCTCTTAAGTTGAAGGTAAATACGCTGAAGACAATTGAATTGATTAATCTCGAGCAGCCTTGATACTTTCCCTCTAGATAAGGTACCTGAGATCTTATCTCTGGAATTCTACTGGTTAGCGTTTGTCCTCGTGAACATTTCACCGGAGGAAATGTTCATTAGACGAAATAAACCAACTCCCCATATCAAGTCCTATTTCCAGAAGTGGTCTTTGACGTCTGTTTAATTTTCTCACTCAATGTGATGTTCAGTGTGGAGTGCTAACGATTAATTTTCAACCTTGATCCTCTTCTGCTGTTTTCGCCTAATTTTCCTCGTTCTGATAGTGAGGTCAGAGAAAAATTTTCTTAGATTATAATTTTCGGTAATCTCTCAAATTGAATTCGCGAAGTATACCAATGGTAACGTTATTTACATACAATACTTAACAAATTTTTACATAGCGTCCCGTCGAGAGTTAGCATTCATCTACTCTAGGCGTATGTGTAGGTTTGTTGTACAACATTCTAAACCCTAAAATTGCGATTCACTGTCCTTTCAAACGTTTATTGAAAGATGTGTAAGGATTCTTGAGCAGCAATAGAGCTAGAGGGGATACGTAGTACACTATTATTTTTTAAATTGATTTTTATCCTTGACTCTAGCGCGGCAAATTCACAGAAAAATCTGTAAGCTTCGTAGTGGAAGATTTTTGGCTTAGTTATGCTGAAACTTATTTATTTTATGGTCTTTTTCTTACACGAGGTCAACCAGAGCTCCGTTAAAATTACCTCCACTGCACGTGTCTTTATTAATCCGATTACATTATTCGGCCGTTGTTTGTTTCGTTGTGATATTCTTCAAGCGTTATATTTTAAGCCAGACCCGTGATGATGTACGGTTTATCAGATGTGCTGATCATGGAACTTCTAGGACTGTAGGATAAATTTAGGTTTGGATAAATTTTGAAAGCTTTCATTTAATGAACCAAAAATATTTGCTGATGCAGGTACTGGTACAGCCGTGCCCAGTACTCGTGGTAATGTCATGGGTTTTAGTAACCTTAGCATTATCACAATTTCTGGTATTTGTAAGGTACTTGTTTTTCTTTCCTTTTGATTTTTTTGCATCTGTCTCTCCATCTTTCATACGAATGTTCTTTTTTCTTCCGCTGTCATGTTTCTTCTGTTTATTTCACGTCACTTTAGCAGGTTATAGTAATTTACCAGATCCGAATAATTTTGAAAGCTTTTATTTGATCACAAGAAAAACTGTTGCTGATGTAGTTTACAGCAGTGCCATGGATGCGGAAGTGAATTAAAATTTCACGTTGATTTTGTGGGCTGCGAAATTTGTCATATATAACTATTGAAAAGCCTGACACGCGGATATAGAAACGTACAAATTTATTAATATATAATCATATCATTTCATGTACTTTTCGTATTATTAATACTAGTACACGTACTCCGTAAAAAATGATGGGACTTGCCAGTTTATTTTTTGAAATAATGGTATTCTCCCAGTGAAGTGAACTCGTATAATGAGTCACAGATGCTCCTCATCGTTTTTTTCAAAATCAGCTATTTAGAATAAAACTATTTTAACCAAAATACAGTATTGTATTCTGTCAAATAAGATAATTAGTTTCCTTCAGATTGCATTCATTTGCGATGCGATACTCTTCCCCACACATTATGCTGCAGCGTATCAGTTCGGCTAACAATACTAACATTGCCCAGTGAAATGCTGGTAAGGGCGACGGAAAGATTGATCAAGAATCAACAGTGCATTATTACTTGGAGAGTGATTGGTGTGCCTGCATCAAAAATTAGATGCAATTCCGCAGAAAATTACTAGACGGTAAAATAGCTACCACTGTGCATTTTTCGGGTACTCTTGATTTATAAATGTTTATTTTCTACTGCTCTGTAGAGGCAAAAATGGAATAGTATAACAAATGCGTTAAGCAGTCCCCTTCCATTATTTCCTCTACAAATTTTGTTGCTTGCAGTCTTAAAATCGCTCTCTGCTCAAGAGTACGACGGCTTAGGAAATTAATGAAATTCTGTCGATCATTCAACAACTGGCCTCGCAATGCCCCAGTTTGACACTCTTTCCTTGGCTTTTGCTTACTGACATTGCAAAAGTAGTTGACCATAATGGAAAATGACATTTTTAATGTGTTAAATCAATTCAAAATAGTTTGCTCACCGTATAATCCAGTTAATTTTTGTGCAGTTTGTTGTAGATGAAAATAGGGGACATGCAGGTTCATCATGAGTAGAAATTACAAATTTAAAACAGAAATTAAAAGCATTTTGTCGTGAAATTTCAACTCAGCTCGGACATTTCGTCGCCGAGGTGCAATAGGTTGTGGAGCGGTCTCTCTGTATTCATTTCTCAATTTTTTGCGTAGTGCTTGTTGATGTAATCTAGCAGCTTCTCTCCTAGCGAATTCTTCACTCAATACAGAATTCAAATTATTGGACGTGAAAAATTTGCGTGACAATTACGTACACCGGAACAGTGAAGACGGCGGTATTACAGATGTCAAAGTAAAATTTTCATGTATTCTATATATTTAAATGTTTTATTTTTGATTACCCAGTAGAGACAATAATGAAATAGTACCATAGATACAAAAAATTTTATCTTTCAGGAAATCATTGAAGAAACACTCGTGAAGTAGACTAGATCGTAATTTGTTGAACTAGAACTGAATTTTCTCCTGTGATGCACGAAATTGTGACTGACGGACGAATTGACGGACTGGCACGGATCTTATGGTATAAATTTGAGTGTCAACCATCTGTGTATCATATTTTAAGATCGTAAAATTTTGACATTCTATTCAGTTGACAACCTCGATTCGCTTCCTCGTGCAGAATTAAATAAAATCGACGTAAAATATAAGAAATGATAAATTTATTAATTACGAAGGTAAATCGTTTAAAAAGTATTGTTTAGCAGATAGATGGAGAAATCCGTCGTACATGGAAGCATCATCATAACCTACTAATTTTTTTACACCCGGGATGATTTTTCCTAGAATGGCTATTTCATAAAGTCATTCTCGCAAAATTTGTTCGACAGAATGATTTCCTGTTGCGCTTTTCCTATCAATGCCACCGAACACAAGAATCTCGATGCATACGGATGATGTCTAAATCGCAATAAAAAGTAATCCAAACGAAATACTTGAAACTAAAACAATAGCTGAGAGCCTTTTAAATAACTTGAAATCATGGTGTGATTAAAATGGCCTTAAACTTAACGCAAGCAAGACGCAATTTATCATTTTAACCAGGGAGTACTTCCCTTGGAAAAGTAATTTCAAACCAAACATTCCTCACATCACTCACCACGCCAGTAGTTGTAAGGCATTGAAAACCCAACGGTAAAACGTGTTGGAATTAATGAAGTTTTTTTCTCGGCTCGAAAGATGCAAAAAACCTACCTAAATTTACTCACTTTTGGGAACGAGATAATCGAACCTGTAGATAGAGTAAAAAATCTAGGGATGTGGTTTAACCAAAACATGACCTTTAATACCCATGTACAAAAAACGTGTAATAAAACGAATGGAACCTTAATGTTTTTTCATCAAGTAGAGAATGTGTTAGACAAAAAAAAATTATTAGCTATTCAATCTTTAGTATGATCACGTTTCGACTACTGTAGTCGACTACTGTGTGGGGAGATATACCTAAATCTCTTCAGAAAGAGTTACAGAAATGAATGAATTTTGCTGTCAAGGTCGTTTTTAGCTGTAATTTTAAGAAATATGATCATGCAATCTCTCATAGGAAAACAGCTCGTTCCCCGAACAGCAAAGGTTTCTTATTTGTAAAGCATGATAGGTTTTCTCTTCTTTATACCTTCTTCAGAGCAATGCATTAATTTTTAAATTCCTGCTTCCCAATGCTATACATTAATTTTTAAATTCCTGCTTCCCAATGTTATAAATAAACAACAGAATAGGAGAAATGATGTCCTTCTAAGCAACTGGTCATCTGATATAAGGTAAAACGCTCTGTCAATCTAAGGAGCCTCGCTATGGAATAATCCCCCTCTGTACCCAAAAAATATCCGGGCACCAAACGATTCCAAGGATAAAATGTCTCGTCATATTGAGTTTCAGCAATAACACACACGTATACATATCAATGTATATATGTGTGGCTATCTGTACTTGTTTCCAATTTTTCTCTCGAAGTTTACCTTAGCGTCATTCACCATAAAATGTTTGATCTGTAATTATGAACAAAACTTGCACATACCGGCTAAGGTCGCTGTCTCAGAATATGCGTTTAGTTTTCTTGTGCATCTAACGTTGCGCAAGAGCTAGTAGATGTAGAACCTTTAAAAAATATGATACAATACACCCATATTTTGAAATACAAATATCTCATTGTTTCAAACTCGTGAAAAATAATTTACATTCATATGTATCATTATTTGCGATTTAACTCTTCTCTATCCTCTGTTTCAATAAGTACCAGTATTAAGCTGTACAAATGTTCAAAATATTTCGTATAAATCAAGAATTTTTTATATTTTACGGTCTATGTTGTGTATAAAATAATCTAGGTTGCAACAGGCCGTCTTCGCACTGTAATTTTTATTTTAAGATGTATGCACATAGATCACAAAATGTTCTTGCGATAATAATCCACTTTTCGTGCATAGCGTAGAGTTGTGAATTTCAATTCGAAGTTTCAACTCGACTTCCACCCGTAATTTAAAGGTTGTAGTCTTACTGATGGCAATAAGAAGCATCATCTCGGCTTCCACATTTAATCTTACGGCTGCAATCTTATCAATTGAAAACCCGATGTGACCTGCTTTGTATGTGACTGATTTCGGAATAAATGATTTTTCTTTTTCTTTTTTTTCTTTCTTAAGAGGCTTAAACTATTTGGTTCCCTTTGTTGAACATAATTTTATTTTCCATGTAAATGTATTACCTTCAAATTTATTCGAGTTAAAAATAGGTCCCTTTCAACTCCCTTTAATTCGGTACTTCACCTTGTGAAAGAATATGATTTTCTTTCTTGCGTCGTTCGTGTCAAGTCGCGGCTACGAGCGTGATGCAATTGACACTGTAGCTAGTGCACTGCACCGGGAGTTTTCCCATGCTAATTCTATAATTTTGTGCACACCATCCGAACATTGTAGAAATACCTTTCAGAGGAGCATGTGATCGTAGTGGATTATACCTTTTGTTTGTGCGAATGTTTACTCGCCTCGAGAATTAATAAACATTCCAGTATTGCGTGTCTCCCAACTTTTTCCACTCATGTCAGAGTATTCATTTGTATTTTGAATAATTAACGTTCAACAGTTGACTATCAAACTCTAATTCGTGCGCTCAATTTCACTTCGTTTTCCATAAAAAATATTAGAATCTTGTGGTTTCCAAAAAAAGGAAATTGTTTCGTGTGATGTATGTGATCACGAACAGCTTTTTTTTTTAAATACTAACGGTAGGTTCCACGAAAGATGACTCGATGTTTTTTGAACACAAACGTTATAGCGTCACTCAAGGTAGAGGAATTAAATTAATTAAAAACATTCGTGATAAATATTGAATCTGTTGCACAGAGTAGGGTGCACCACAAAAAAGTTTCATTTTTTTCCAATACTTTTAACTCAGTAACTAATTGCCGTGAGAACTTCTATATGGTCTCAGTTTCACCGTCATTTAATATACTTTAATCAGTTTAAACCATTCTGCATTTATAGGTGTAGTTCACGAACAGATGGACGATAAGTGGAGAGTCCTTTTTTTCGCCATTGCGAGAGGGCATTTCTCAATGCATTAAAAAGAACAATTACAATGTTTTAGAATAGCAATGCTTCTGTATCATGACTACGTTATTCCTATTTTTGAACGTTCCTATTTCAACTTCACTTCGCAGGTGCAGAAATTGAATTCTTCACCATCAACCCTTAATGCAATTGAGAAAAGAAGAGCGCACGTTCATAGTCACAACTTTCAACGATATCAAGAATGTCACAAGATTCGTTCAACTATTTCAAAATCATTTTCTAAGGGGAAGTGCAAGCAAAGTCTATTATCTTCATTTTTCCTTTTTTATGCAACACATTTTCTACTTTTATTAATTAAAACATAGATTGTGTTTTAGAAATTGCCCTCGCGCAATGGCAAAAAATGACTCATTTATCGCTCATCTGTTCATGAACTATTTCTATCAATGCAGAATGATTTTCGATGATGGAAGTGCATTGAACGGCGGTGAAAACACGATCATAAAAATGTTTCTACGGTCATTAGTTACGGAGTTATTAGTATTTGAAAAACGGAAACTTTTTTTGTAGCCCACCCTGTATAGCCTCCATACGAGTGGTCACTCAGCGGCAGAATCGTCGCAAGTTATCGCCAAAGTTGAATTCCACAGGTAAAAGAACTCCCTGCAGTGCAGCTTCGCTTGTATAAGAATTTGCAGATGTATCACTTTTCAAATTAAACGCCTTGTGTAATCCGTTGGGTTGGTGTTTTTGCTTGAGGGTGGCCGCGTATTTTTTCTCCTAGAAACCGCTGAAATAATTTTGTTCTACTTCGCCACCTAACTGGAATGCGTGAGTTAGAGCCACTGCCTTGCGTTGGTAGGGAGTAGCCCCCAATATATGAATGATTCAACGTAATACTTTTCTATCCAGCATTTTTAAAATATTCGCTTCAAGCCTTAACATATATTTTCCCATTGGCCTTTGCCCTGGAGGTACGTTAACGGGGGACATTACAAGAGACATTGTGACACACGGTATAAAAAAATTATTATGAAGTGTTTATTAATATCTATGAGGACTAGTGGTGCTCCAGTGTTTTGCACGTATGTCAACTTAATAATTTAATATTTATACTTACATTGGTTGAGTCCAATCTTTAATGCAAGCTTTTGAAAAATGCACATTTTTTATAAGTGTCGTAAGAAATTAACCATGGCAAAACTATTAAAGCTATTGTAATATTTTTTTCGTTCTATCGTTCTTTTCGAACAATTCAGCGACTAGAATTCGTTTCACATAGCCCTGAACAATCGGTTATTTTGACGGCAAACTGATCATGCTGATGAAGAAGTTCATAAAGTATTCAAATTCTGAGCTAAAAATATAATAGATCCACCATTAGTCACGCTATGGAATTAGCTTTTTATTTACGCTACTTGTTTTTGACTCGTATGAAATTTCTCTTGTCACGCAGTGCCCCTCAAAAGTTTACGATACTCCATTAAAAACGGATTTGTATGTATTTAAATGATCAGAGGTAAATAAAACTTTTATTGCTCACAGAACCTGTACATACAGCAATAGAAATAATAAGAAAAATGAAATATAGTTATGAAGTTGTTTGATAAAAAAATAAAAAATTAGGAGCTCAAAAGTTTACAAAACATTTAATTAATCGTTCCTTAATATTTTGTAGCATAACCCTTGTTCTTAATTACAGCATGTAGACGGATAGAGTAATCTTCTGCGAACATTTTACATGTATTTCAGGTAATATTACTTTTTTCGACGCAAACTTTCTTCAATTCGGTCAAGTTTGACTGTGGTCTTTTATGGATTTGGATTCTTAATGTAAATTCACTCCGTAAATTTTCTATAGGATTAAGATCTGGTGATAGACTAAGAAATTTTAGAACATATATTCCCTTGAAATTGAACCAATTTTGTGTTACTTTAGCCGTAGGTTTCGGATCATTGTCATTGCTCAATGATCCGATCTGATTTTAATTTCATAAAATGCACACTTGCCCTGAAATTTCTCTCAAAGATATTTCTCTAATGTGCTCCATTCATCCTTCCTTCGATTATTTCAACGTTTCCAACGCCTGTGACACTAAAACGACTCCAGATCATGTTTGAGCCACGTTACAATTTTACAGTTGGAATGGTTGTTTTGGTAAGTATTTAGTACCTTGTTTTCTCCAAACTTTCAGTACTGCATTCCTGCTAAACTATTCTATTTTCATCTCATCTCGCCAAAATATGTTATTTCAAAACTCTGCAGATTTATTCACAAACTCTCTTACAAAATTCATTCTATCACTAGTAATCGTAGTAGTAGTTGAAGTAATGATAGCAACTCTTTCATAATTTGGACTATCTCGCATGGCGCACTGGTTAACGTGATAGCCTCACAGCTGAGAAGCAAGGGTAGGGCAATCACAGCTGAGCAGTAAGGGTAGGATAGCCACAGCTGAGAAGTAAGGGTAGGGCAATCACAGCTGAGCAGTAAGGGTAGAGTAGCCACAGCTGAGAAGTAAGGGTAGGGCAATCACAGCTGAGCAGTAAGGGTAGGGTAGCCTCAGCTGAGCAGTAAGGCCCTGGCTTTCATGTAACCACGGAGTGCTTTGGAAACGGAAGCTGAAGCCCCACTCCCCTTACGTGTCAGTAGTTGTGAGGCAACGTGTTGATGTTAATCAAGGTACCGAAAGAGAATGGATCATTTAAGAACTGACTCAAGGAAACGGGAAATCTATGCACTATGCGTGTTCACACTCCAGATCTCCTGTGCATAGAAACAGCAAGTTAAGAAGGAAAGGGAAGAAAAGACAAAGAATTCAGTGAAGGCATGAAAACGGAGAGGCAAAGTGGGCACGAAAGATAGAATTCCCGAAGGCGTAGCTAAAGCAGAAGTAACCTAGCAATATCCCCATGGGGATGCTAGTCCCCATAGCATAGCATAGCCAAACCTAAATAACAATTGCCCCATTGCTTATGGCTCATACTATGCCCCCTGAGGAGATGTTATGTTTTCAGAATTGAGCTTTTCCTTGGAGATCTAGAGATATTGTGACGACGAAGGGATCGACTAATTTTATCCTGTTCCTTCTAAATCTTGCTGAAATTAATTAAAAGTAACTTTGGGTGGATTACTGACCATTCTTGTTAATAATCCTGATGCACGTTCGGCTATTTTACAAGGGCGACCAGATCTTGCCGGAGGAAGTGTAGAATTGTGAGAATTCCAGTGACGAATTATCATTCCTAATGAATTCAATGGAACCATAAATGTTTAGAATTTTCCTATAACCAAGTCCACTTTCAAGAAAACTTACAACACGTTTTCGAAGCTATTGATCAGTCTCTTTCTGCTTCCCCATGGCATGCCGGTTTACCCGCCGCTCGTCAGATAACGAATGATGCAATATTTATACTCGGGCCCGCATTAGGCACTTGTAGCGTAATCTGCTATATTCGTGGAACTTCAAAACGTTCTACTGTTATCTTGCACAATATTTAAGTAATAATACTCAAATTCGAAATGTGTTGTAAGTTTAGCGTTCCTAATTTTGAATTTATTTGTATTTGACAACTTAATAGTTATATTTCATTTTACTAATCGTTTCCAGTGTTTAAATTCATGTTCTGTGAGAAGTAACAACTTCTTTTAGCTATCAGGATTAAAAGTAAATCTAACGACATTTTTAATGGTATATTGTAAACTTTAGGGCCACTGTATATTTTTGAAAAAGTTTGTTTACTAAAGGCTGACGTCACTCTCGTAACGAGCAATAATATTCCATATTTTTCCTTTTGTTGCAAATCCTGATTCTTTATCGTGAGTGCATAGTCTACAAATTATGCATAAATATGGAGACCACACTTGGACGACTTTCGTTGACCAAATTTGGAATATTACCTCAGGCTGTGCCCAAATGTAGTTTGAATAAAACTGCAGCATCCACGGTAAATCCAGTATATTTCTGATTGTAGCACTGAATTCATTTACCAGTAGATTAATACCTACTTGTACGCCAATGCAACATTCAGTTAATAAAGAAAATAGAACGACGTCGAAAGCTGCTCTAAGCCAATGGAAAAAGTTTTATTTGAACATTACCAGTCACAATCCTTGACGCTTCCTCTATTTTCCCAATGCTAAGTACAATTTCATACTAAGTAGGAAGGTCGATGATTGAGGAAATCATTTTTGATGCCAATGGAGGCACCAAATTCCTAATCTATCAAAAATTATTAATATCGATTGCAGGGAACCAAATTTTCCCCGACCTGAAACTTTTTTCTTGCAAGTCGTAAAACTGGCTAGAACCACCCTAAAGGGACTCCAATTTTATGAAGACGACTAAAATATTAAAACCTAATTTGCTTTCAATTTTTAATAAACCAATAACTAAGTAGTTGACTCGTGTCGGGTGATGCAGTCCTTTGAATAACAGCAAGGGTAATGAAACGTGATTCTACAAATGATTCTATTTTTTTTTATCGTAAGTGTTAATTACAGATCATACATTCTCTCTTATAAAACATTCTCCGAAACTGTACGCTCTGAGACCTCATGCAGTTGCTCTGTCTTAAGAAAATTTACCATCAAAGCTATAAACGCTGGCATTAACCTTATTAAGGACACACAGCGTTAGCTACCTATATTTTAGCGCCAAACACAAATCAATGATATTCGATGGGTAGAGAAAGGCAGAACTCGCGCTTCACAACAATGAAACTCTGAATAAACGATTTCATACAGTATGATTTGAAAAATTTGAATAGCTTGTCGTATCAACCTATCATACCTCGTAATTTAATTTTTTTTGGGGGAAAACGTGACCATAAAATTCTTGTATTTAGTTAGAGAAAGAGAACTCAAAACACAACTTACTGTCTCTATTTCACATGAAAAAAAACACATTCATGGCAATCTCATAGGAGGGGGTTTGGTTGGACCAAATTAAAACGTAGTAATGCCTCTTGAAAAATGTACAGGATGTGCATTTATGGCTTGCGAACTTTTTTTCGCGTTAATTTTAAAACAGGCTTGAAATTACCGGGCAGAGCATGCAATGGCATTATGGTGTCTCGAAGTCCATGTTCTTTTGAACACAACTACTCGTACAACCGGGAGGACAAAACACAGCGGCTCAACCAAACCTATAAGGAGATAGTGACGTTCATAAAACTCTAAAATGAGATCATGCAGGTAGACGATATTTGGAACAGTTTCGAGTAGATAGCACGTCAGCTACAGACTTGCGGAGTGATTAAAGCATGCAACGCCTGGTCGATTTGCTTGAATACTACCTATGACTTTGAAAGAATCAGAGACAAAATTAGTACAGGAAATTGCTTTCCCCTAAGTGGAGGACGTGTTACAATCAAACGTAAAGCTTTGTGCGCTACTGGGGCTTTATATTAGCATCCCATGGCAAGCAGTTGGCAAATTATGATAGAAACACATCGTATCATAATAGACTAGAACTCCTTCAGCAGACTAGGGATTTCAAAACTATTCTCATGAATCAAGGTCAGTGATCACTTGAGGAAACTTTGATGAATGTTTTTTTCAATGGAATTTCTTTCCATCATTACCATTAGTGAATTAAATTGAACGCGTTGACTCGCACTTTCAAACCCGGTTGAGGTATTAGAAAAAATGCAACAAACACCAACTGTTCCTTCAAATTTTAGAATAGATAAATTTACAATTGGAGTGAAACGTTACGGGTTAAGAGTACTTTTTTTTAGAAATTCAGAAGCACGCCTATTTTAGTTTTCCGAGATGTTTAGCACCACAAAATATGCAAGTGCTCGAGTGGCAATGAAACGTTAAAATAAAGCACTCAATCTGTATTACTCGCACTGTTCTCCCGAAAATAAAGAACTATTTTTTCAGTGTTCATATAGTATACATTGCTTTATTAAGATATCTACTTTCACTCTGCATCCTTACTGTATAATCTCATTCACTAAAATAATTCTTGTATTTTCGTAGAGAATATAAATGTTCTCATCAAATAATGCCCAGTACAAATACACAACAAGCTCATTTAGGTGAAAGACTTGGCAGGGAAGAACAGCGAATTTTTTTTTTCGTGAGTACGGGTGAGCTCAATCAAATTCGATATGATCATATTACTTCATAAAACGTATCTTTTAGCTCCCAAGCTCTTGAATCTCAGAGCCGGGGTCGAAATCTTTGTTTCTAATGAAGCAAAAAAGCCGTGAACTCGTGACCGTCGACCAACTGCAACCCTGCGTTTCACCATCAAATACATAAAGCTTTATTGTTGAAATTTATGTTTTGTAACTTAAAAATCATTTAGCAAGAATTAAATCAATTAGCATATTTCTAACTTCGACAGATAAATTCTTCTGTTGTAGAATGACGCTTCGTTTCTAACGTGATCAATTGCTGAACTGTGAAAGCTAACAGAACTTTTTCAAAAGGAATCATTTAATCTCAATGTTTTAGAAACTACACAGTTGATAAGAATTGAATAATAAGTTATTAATACCTTCAATCATTGTAAAGCCTTGCATACTAGAGCTAATAGTAACTGAATTCGAAGTTGTTAAGTCGAAGAACTCAGCAGGCGCAAACTAACTCTTAAAAGCAGTCGTATAAAAATAGTTGAGTCTCTTGGCGGCAATCGAGAAGCCTGTGCTCTAGTAAGACTGGTTCAAAACTTTAAAATTGTGTCAGGGTATAATCCGAAGCAGTTCTACAGCATAACGATGCATATCTGTGGTGATTATTGTAAGCTGATTCTTAGTTTCTTAAGGATTAACTTAAATTAAATCATGGCTATCAGTAAACCCAATGATGTACAGTTATTTGGCTAAGTGGTAACTGGCTCAACAGCTTCCAAACGAGACAGGAAGTCCATTCTAATTATTTGTCATATAGTTATTATTGAAAAATCAAGCATCTTCGATTAATCTGTCGGAAAATTATGCCTTACCGCAAAAGTATTCTACGGTATTAGGAGAATATTTTACCAGCGGCCTAAACAATATGATTTTAAAGTAAAACACAGAATATTCTGAGTTGTAAACTTGGCTTTCCATCGGTAATGCCCCTTATAAACTTTAGCTAGATGTAATTTTAAATTATCAACACTAAACGAAAATTTAAAATATTGTTAGACCGCAAAATAAAGCCGCACAGCATAAGTTACTGTCACTACCTCGTTGTATGTATGTAGAATAAATGCAATACGTATAGACTCCCTAGTATCGGAAATGTAATTTGCCAACTTCGATTACTTCGAGATAGTGCTCCATAATCAATTTAAATGTGAAAGTTCTTGTTGAATAAATGGCGGACGAAAGTAAATTCTAATTCATGTAACTCTACAAAAAGAAAATTGGATGTCGATCAAGATTGTTTCAGCAAAAATGCAGGACATGATAGCACAGAGTGGCGGCAACAATAAGCAAATAGAACTGTACCGAGGAAGAGCGCATCTTTACAAAGTAGACGTTGGCCCGACCAAAAAGCGGACCGCTGACGCCCGCGTGGTATAGCTGCGCTGTAGGGTGCGTATTGTCTGCTGTTGCTGCAGCAGCTGCTGGGGACCCATAGCCCGGTGGCTCATGGACTTCTGGGTAAGAGGAGGAGTAAGGGGAAGCTTCTGAGGGAGTGGGGGCTTGTGGCAGAGTGGAGGCGTTAGAGGGGTCTGCAGTTGGTACTGCAGAAACGGGGCTAAGGGAGGCTGTTTGCGTTGATGCATAAGTTGCTGCTGCTCCTCCTCCGTTGGAAATTTTGGCAGCTGTTCCAATAGTCGACCAGCAGCGGACGAAGCGACGCTTAGTTGCCTCAAGGCGGAGTCTTTACTGGAGTTAGCTACGTCGGAGAAGAAGTCTGATCCGCTGCTGATTCGGGGTGTAGGGGCAGAGGACTGGTGCATGAGGCCTGACGCGCGTGGGGACAGGGAACCACAGGGAGACACTCTCGGGATCCCTACGGATGACTGCACAGATAGCGCTTTTGTTTATCTCGGGATCCCTACGGATGACTGCACAGATAGTGCTTTTGTTTGACAATAAAGAGCACTCGCGTGGCTGTGAGAGGACTGTTGTGTTGGGGACGAAAAGACGTTTTTGACAACGTGAGCTGAATGCAAGCTGAGTGATGATGAGCGTGATGCAATAGTGGTGAAATAGCTAGGGTGGTGATTATGACTGAAGGAAGTGCGTTGATGAGTCGCTAATGGGGGAGCAGGGGAGGAGGGAGGGGAGCGAGACACTACGGGGGGCAGAAGGGGTCAGACTCCTCCCTCATGGCTCTTCTTTCGATTGTTGTCTACATCACAAGTCATTTTGAGGAGGTCAGGAGGAGGAGGTTGAGTCGAGGTCACGTGTCCTCTCGTTGACCTAAGAAAACAAATAATAATTAAAATTTATCACGGAGTTACTGTGCATGTGAACGGCCAATCTCGGGTAATATAGGGAAGCAAGGGGAGAATATTGTAATTTTTATGCATTCATTACGGTACTTCTAACTAGGAGGGAAGGGGGGTGGGGGGGATGTTGGTGGACGAGTGACAACTCGACGCATATTTATCAATAATTTAAAATTTTCCCAAGGCTTTAACGCAAATTGTACTTATAAAACTTGCCGTGCGTGTCATTAATTTTGTCGCAAGGTTTTTGCTTTTTGTTATATCATAATTGATTTTATATATTTGCACTAACTTTTTTGGACAGAAAGATCGCCAAGGAAGCTCCCTAATATTCAATCACTTAAGAAAAACAGGACTTTATAAACCAAGTTTATACTTGCTGCTAGCAGGCATTAATGTAGGAAGATGTTAGTACGTGTCTACATTTTAAACAGTGATAAGAAACTAGAATAAAGTGCAAATGTGACTATAGATCTAATATCCATGCACTAAAATTATTCATCGGCGTTTTAGTAGTCTGAAAATAATAAACGTAATGCAAGTAAAAATTTCATATATCTTGCAGTCAAAACTCAAAACTGGAATTTTTGTAACAATAAGAGTCGGATAAGGATACGAGGATGGACTGTAATGGTGCGGGATAATGGAAAAACAATTGGAGTCGAGTGATTACCTCCACAGAGACATTCGATCAAGCGGCAAAGAGAAATGCGTGAAACGAGGATGACAAGATGGAAGTATAAAGATTTATTTCCTCTTTCAAACGAATTTCGGTAGACATGAATTAGCTCACAAGAAATTTAAAGTGAGTTTATTTTAACACTCAGCGCGCCATTACGAAGGAAGGTAACGTTGTTGTAAAATTATGTTCCCGATCATTTTGTTCAAGCGGAATTTTTCTCCCAAGAGGTGTACTATCAATAAACTGTTAATTAAAATTTCCTAAAGCATTCCAGTGACACGCAAGGTTTGCTAGTGTAGGTTGATTACAAAAGCGTGCATGGAGCGAGGACAAGCTGGGACGAAGGATGAGCATGTCGGTTGCGAAGCAGGTTAGTAGAAGCAGCAGCGGCAGCCCCAAAGCAGCTGGAGCAGTTACTCCGCCATCAGCGTTTAGCGTTGTTGTCTGGGGGAGACTTATTTTGTTCAGGATCTAGAGACCAGACCACGTACCTCCTGGAGCCATGTCTCGTGAGACTGCCGGGCGGCTGTGGCGTGCCAGGCGGCAGAGCGCGGCCCAGCGCGTTCATGTAGTCCGCGATCAGAAGAGTCAGTTCTAAAATCTGCACGAAATATATTTTCTTGGTAGGAGCAGTAGTAGTGTTAATAGATTCGCTGAATTGGGACGAATGTAACTTTTCTCTACAGCATCAGCGATGCATCGTCTCGGTGGATGCACATTTCATACAAGGAAGCATCCTTACATGGCTTTACAATGAGGCGATTCTATTATTGACGAATAACATTCACGAGTACGTGTTTAACGTGAAGTCTCACACCAGATGCTATATGCGAAAACCGTAACATTCTACACGCTTATCCTAAATATTTTTAGGACGCCATTAAATGTTATCATTTTTCTCGCACTGTTTATCATTGAATTTAGCTTAGTTAACAGTGCAATTTGAGAAGATGATCGTTTAGCTTGATTTTCATTGCTACCAAGTATCAATACTTTTGAAATTATTTCATGCACTATTCTGGCATACAGCCACCGAGTGCAGCATGTCGTTACATTCGTGCGAAAAAATTATCTGCTAAAGGTTGATCTCTATCACACACTGGTACTGAAGCCATAATTATATGTCATATATTTGAAGCTTCAATTGAAATACATTTCAAGAAGGAGTATTGAATAGTTTTCTTGCTAATTCGGCACCGGAAAATTTAATTTATGAAATACTTTCCTGTATATTGAAGCATACAAGCAGTCGTTAAGTAACACAAAAGTGCGTAAAATTTATTCATAAACAAAACGATATACGACGTAAGTAATACTAAGTCAAATTCATGTGAAACTTTAGGCAATTTTGCTTCTTTTCTTGAAATTTTGATTGCATAAAAAGGGAAAATAATATTCAATCTCGCGAAAAGGTTGTCATAACAAAGTTGCTAACCTTTGGTTTAGTCATGCTGAGGAGCAGTTTGTGTGTACCCGGCACTCCTTGTTCACCCTCTCGCGTGTGCACCACAAGCATGAAGTCTTCCTGACAGCCACCGAATGTGACCACGCTGCTGTACGCGTATCTGCATGCACATGGGCGTTGAAAAATGATAGTTAAATGTAAATAACATAGTCTTCAATATCAAACTATTTGAGCAGCTGTAGCAACCGGACACCACCACGCCGATACTCACCGATCAATGAAATGAAAACCTCAAAAAATATACGTTAGATATACAATACAAAAATAAAATCAAAGCGTATATACGGTAGGATTATATACACTCATATTTCACTAGAAATGGCCGATGATGTCGAAGTCGCCCAAACTTAAAAAAATTATTCAGTCAATAAGTACATCTGATCAAAAACTACACGTGCGTGCTTGTATAATATTTGACTAATATAGCATAGCACGTCAAAGAACACACAAACAAGTTTCATTAATATTTATAAACATCATAAAGACAGGAAAAATATAGAAACATTATTGTATAAGGTATTCGAAATAAATGAGTTTCTTAACAAAAAACAAACGAATGGGTAACCTTCAAAAATGTAATTATAGCAAATAAACTTTAGTGGCACAAATATATTGTCACACAATTTTACTCGAAAACTACCATTAGCTTTGCTCACAGCCTCAATCCGGTTCCAGAATCTAAAGCAAGTTGAATTGACAGTTTCTTTAGGATGGGTCTCAAAAACCGCCTTAATCCCGACGATCAGCTGGGCTTTTGTATTATGCGTATGGCGATAAGTATCTTTTTCAGCAGCGCCCTATAAAGTCCATTGGGTTCAGTTCCGTGGAGGTATGAGACTAAACATTGGGATTGGTTAAGTCGAAAATTTTTTCCGACAACCCTTTCTAACTTTTAACAGATCCTCATTGGAGATACATTCAAAAACCATCACATGTTGAGGAAATTTGGTCTGCATGACACGAGGTGCATCCTTTGGACTGCATGTTAGCTATGTTATTCTGAGCGTTGTGCTTTCGATCCTGACAAAAGTTTCTCTCATCACAAAAGAACCGCTCAGCCGGATCTCCCACTTTGCTTAGAAATTTCTTTGACTTTGTCAGACGATTTTTTCATACCCTTTCTGTGAGCATTGACCTCTCCGACGCTTGATCAGCAATGGCTAAGGTCTTCATAGAGGGCTAATGTCATAGTACAGATGGAACATCCAATTCCCGCTCCTAAGCCCGCATTCCGATGCCTAGGTCCTCCAACTCTTGTCAATGCAGATTTTCGATTAATTCTGTAGCACGAACGCAAAAGATCTTTGTTTCTTCCTACTAGTCATAACCTCGTAATTTCCATTGCAATGCTCAATCCCGAATAATTTTACGATCTACAAAGAGCACGTAGTAACATCCTTCAAATTATTTTTATGACTAGCGCGGATCAACATAATATGGGTTCATTTTCTTTAAATTTTCAGGCGGTTTCCAATCGTCTACTCTCGCTACCATTACGTTCATGAATGAACTAGAGAGAAGGCCCTAAATATCTAAGCCCAATTTGAAAAAATATAAATTCGAATTACTGGCAAATTTAACTCGAATATTTTGTATTTGCGGGCGATAATTAACTTCAACTTCCGTATATGCTAACACGCAAAATCAATAATTTTGTTTATAATAACATCCTACATTTCAAGTATGATAGGAATCTTCAATTTTCATCATGTACCATTGCTGATTAATGGGCACGTCACTAATTTTAAGTAATTTGTTCTAAAAGTGACGTAATTTGAATGTTTTTTTTAATGACATCGGGAGAGCATAGATTCATTTTATAGAACAATATATTATCTAAATTGCTAATTACCTCGGCGAGTTATTTTCCCATGTTTTTCAGTCTGTGACACCCCACGCCATTCATAAGTTAGTTATTAACAACTTTACAAGTATTTATTAAATTGAGTATTTGCGTAGTTAAATTAATTTATGATTAATAAATTAATGCACTAATTAGAACACGTATCGATCCTAAATATGTGAATGCTTTAAAACGGTAGAAATATATACAATTTTTAAGGAAATGCGTCAACTTTTTTGATTGTGTAATCGAACACTAAATACACGAAGCCGGAGAGGAGCTAGGCGCGTTGGTGGTCTGAATTAAATTTCCCCAGAGTCATTTTTTAACGAGGTCGCAGACAAAGACATAAATTATACATCAATCAATATTGATCAATGTGGTCCAACATTAGATAAAGTTAAATATAAAAATAATTGACTAAACTCAACCGTCGCGTCTACTATATCATCTACCTCGATGCACAAGGTATAAGGACTTGAAAACTACACCATACAGGATCTTGCAGATAAATCCGTACAATTTATTTTTATTTTTAAATGTTAACATCTCAGGAAATGGTAATAATAAATCTACAAAAATTTGACAGTCT